>JAPYYV010003421.1:0-18405 GCA_030522625.1 Copidosoma aretas
GGATTGCATGTAACAGTTATAAATAAATCTGGTCTACCACATTTTCTCATAATTGCCATTGCATCTTGATAATGCTGTTGCATGTATCGTGGTCCGCCTGTATACGTTGAAGGTAAAATAAATAGGTTTCCAATTTTATGTTTTTTTTTTTTAATTTTGTGTGATATTTTGCGGAATAGCAAACTGCAGTAGTTCAGTAAACTTATACTTCCATGTGTACACATACACACAATTATATGTATATACTATTCGTATGGTACTCGCTCCGTGCCATGCCAGTGCAGACTACAGATGGCAGTCGAAAGAGGTGAAGTCATATACGCTAGCCTGATTATTTGTCACTCTCTGCATTAGATTTCGAAAGGGTCTCTATCGTGTCGGAAAAGATCTTGTTACACTTTTTTCGGTCTAGCCCCCATCCGCCCAAAGCCTGCAACGCGAGATAAGAAACTTGGTCCAATACAAAATTTCAAGATCTCATAAATATAATTTAAAAATATATTTATGATCATAATTTAACTAAACTTATAATTGTTTGAACACTTTTTTACAAAAAGAAATTTCATCAAAGTCATCTGATTTTTGAAAAAAAAAATTCCCTAAAGTGCAGGTAAATTAAATAATTCGCAAGACTGTCATACTAGAGTAATAATACTATTTATGTATAAAGAAGCTAGATTTTCTACATCAAAAACAAAATCTTAAGTAAAATAATTTTCTATTTATACAAAATAATGTAACCAGAAATATTTTCCGAAAGTAAAAATCATGCAAAAAATAATCATAAACGATAAAGCAACATGACAGTAACTTCTTATTCAAAAATTTAAAAATTTTGAGTATAATAATATATTTTTCAAATAGCTTTAGAAAAGGCATTTATTGATTTATTACAAGTAACATTATATCTTCCTTATTTATTAAATAATAGAATTCATTTTACCTTACCTAATGTCAGTTTAAAAGAATAATGTTCATTATATATCGAAAGAAGAATATTTATCATTACAATATCATTGTTTGTAATTTTATTTTTTATTATGTCAGAAAATTGCAAATTATTAATAAAATATACAGATATAATGGATTTTTTCAAATTTTAAAAAAGATTTAAATGTTTCCTTCAAAATTTACTTTTAGCATGCATGATAAACATAATATATATGATAATATTACTATGATAAAAAACTTTTAGAAGAATAATATTAAATACAATATTTAACAATAAATTTTATATAATGTATGATAAAATTAAAAAAAAAAAAACAGAATAAGAACGCACTCACAAAATATCAATATGTATATAGAATATAAATATGGGCGGCTAGCGCGCAGAGTGCACAGAGGGCAAAGACTCACTAGTATTTATGTATACTTTCCTATAATATATAGTTGTATGGTTGAAGGGTAAGTAGTAGCTCACGCCTGTCTCCCCCACTCCCCCCTCCTCAACAAAATAGTGTAAGATTTGTATCTTTTTACCGTAAAATATGACCTCAAATAATTTTAGCTAGCCTTCCCCTGCACCACCCCGCTCCCCTGCAGCTCTCCCTCGGCCCCCCATCTGACTCCACCTTATCTCCCCCAAGCCCCCCTACATTTTGTTTTTCCTTTCGTAATAAATTTTGTAACACTATTCCTTTCCTATAAGAATACAAATACCTATATGAAAAACCAACTACACCCCAATAATTATAAAAAATTTATAATATACATCTTGTCCTTAGAATAAAGTTAAAACAAAGGTAAGGCATTGAAAAAAGATAGTAAAAAATTAAATAAAAACCGTACACATAACATATATTTACATTTACAATTGTGTTTTATTTTCGATACATAATGCCAGATTTCTTCTCAAGTGTTCTGCACTTATGTGACCTTAACCACAATTTAAAATAGTAATATATACATGAAGAGGGAAATTAATAAAATTGACGAAGAAAAAAATATAGTTTATAGGTAGTAATATTCGTGTTTATATACACTATCGCTCGCGTTATAAAAAATTAAACAATATCAAAGAATAACGAGAGTATAATATCATACCGAATACATGTAGAAAAAAAAATTTGGTTTCCCTTCCTTTTCAAGAATTGACAACAGCAAACCTAACAACCAACTATAATTTATACTGCTCGTAATAAGCAAATGAAAGAAATCAAAACTGACGGTGAAATTTTCCAAATGCTATAAAAGAAAATTGAAGCCGCTGTAAAAACTCTCCCATTTTGCTGGTTAGGTCGAAATCGTACACAATATATAACATAATATGAAAAATATAGGATGTCCTTCAAAGCAGCCATTTGAAGAGCCAATGAGAGAAATTTCATAATTTTGGCAATATTAAATCAATTGTATCGTGTGAATTATTTAATATTCAAGTTTGCAATGTAAATAAATTGGCTTGGATATAAGTTAACTATAGCTAGGCAAGCTGGTGATTGGTTGATTTCAATATACTAGCACACATCGTTTTATACATAATCATATAAAAGCCATGACGATTAATATAGACAGCAGATCAGAAGAACATTGGTAACTATGTACTTAGTCGTACGGAGTCCTTAGTTATAATAAGTAATCTGACACAGCACACGTGTTTGCGGATTAGTCGATGATCAGTGTGTTTCAAAATGATCTGGTTTACCTAAGATAGTCATATTTACGAACAGAATAACAATCATGCGTAATATTAAAGTAAGACAGTATACTGTAAGGGACCTATGCACAGAAAGCAATAGTTATGTAAAACAGTGTTTGTTTGAATTTTATAGGGAAGAGGTATCAATGATGGTCGGATGTAATACAATGAGCTGCAAAAATAACTCCACAAAAAAAACCTGATATACAAAGTCTTTACCTATTAGGAGAATTTGTTTTTAGCACAGTATAATCGCTACTATGAGTCATCTGTAAATAAAGGTTTTTACTTTTAGTAGAAAGACCAAAAAGGGCTTTTGATGTCTTTTATTTATAATGTTTACATTAAGATTTTTGAAACTATTCAAAAATACTTCGTTTCTTAACAGATATTTATTACGCTATTTAAGATTTTCGAATAATCTTAGTTATTTTTAGAAATTGTTCTCTTGTTCTTAGAAACCTTTAAAAACAAAAATTAGTCCAAAGTTCAATTATTTACTGTTTATATCTTCAATACATTATTTTATAAATTAAAATTACGTTTGATATGAGTATTAATAAAATTAAAAAGAATACCTGTAAAAAAATTATAAATTAATATTATGTAACAAATGTTATGTCTGTAATAAATTTATTAAATTTCATTTACAAATTTTACAATACGTCAAATAGAAAAATTTGATTTATAATAACCAAACATTGAAATTTACGTAGTAAAAATATTCGAAACAGTATAAAATCTCTTTAGCCAAAAAAAAATCATAAAATTACTAGAAATTATAAAAAAATTTCAAATTTATGTAGATAATTGTATAAAATGTGTAAATAGTAATGAAAAAATGTAAAGAGCATAAATGCATTTGTCATGTACAATAGCGTAGCCATGTGTCCATGTGCCCCCCTCTTTCGTGGGCCCACCACAGAGTAGCAGCAGGAGAGAGGAGGGAGTTAAATAGGAAGGAAGGAACGGAAGAGTCTACGGCGGACCAACAAAGCGATAGGTACTCTTGTGGCCCGACTCTTCTCTCGGATCATTAACTAATAAGCGAAGTATATTCAAGTCATCGTATATTTTATTTCGTGAGCACCTCAAGGCCATCATAACCCACGTAACAGTTTGGTAACAGCAGTCGAATGGCTATCGCAAATTGAATTGGATAAAATAAAAGGATTTTTTTTTTCTTACGCGTGGTTGTTCGATATTTTGTTTTTTACGCGATTTTTTGGGAAACACACATAGTGTCGTGCCAGAAGGAATAAAAACTACAGCAGAGAGAGAGAGAGAGAAAGAGAGTCATTATCGCAATAAAGTGGCCGTGGACAGAGACGCTGCTAGGAGATCAGCATCATCGGGAGAAAGGACACCCAGGAGACTATCAACGGAGACAGTACCAGGCCACGATGTACGGAAGCATCTTGGTCATCATAATCTTGGCAGTAAATACCACGTAAGGGAGTGGTATTACATTTAAATGCATTTATACTGTCCCGGGGGTATAAAAATAAGAGCTTGTTCGGGTTAGTGTGATCATAAAAATATTTAATATCTCGGAGTGCGTAATGATTTCTTTTTGGTTGTTGGAAGGCTTGTTACCGAAGGAGATAGTCACTTGTTGAATAGAAGGGTGGTCATATCGATAATTGATTGGGATAATTCGACGCAAGCAGCTTAGACCCGTAAGAAAAAACGGCTGAAAAGAGCTACTAGAGTAAATTATAGGAAGTTATAGCGCGGAGCAGGTTAATATCGTGCCACAGCGACGGTATTAGTAATTAGAACCCGACGAAATTTTTATTAGGCACACAATGAAAAGTCACGAGAGGCCACAAAACGACATACTTAGTGACGGGGGGGAAGCAATTACGTCGGATACTAAAAATAAATCAGAATCAGAAATGCTGACCGTGGTGTTAGAACATAGTCCAGAAAGCTAAGCAGATTGAGAAAAAATGAATAAAAAACAACGTATTCTCATTATGAAAGTGTTGAAAAAGATGAGACTGGAAATAGTCAGGGAGAAAATTTGGCCACCAAAACAGTTAGGCGAGGAAGAGAATATGGGACCGCCCAATAAGCAGGCACAGAAAATAACAAATGGGTCAACGTCAAGATATATGTAACACATTTTCGCAAACGGCGAAAACAACAGTCCCGTGGCAGTACGAGGAATATTTTATTGGAACACTAGGGGGCAAATTAAGAGACATAGCGGCAGATCAATTTTGTGCTCGGTTATCGCTATTCAACAGTACAGATGACTTTTTGCTAGCATTATCGCGACGATTCGAGAGCATACGGGGTGCCAACACACTATTAGCTGAATTAAAAATGCTAACCCAACAAACTAGTGAGTCGGTTATACAATACTACAGTCGCGCTCAACGAGTGCATAACCGCATCATGATGACCCATGACTCGAGTGCACACATGTTGGAAATACAGAAAGCCGCATTGAAAGGTAGCGCAGATAGAGAGGCTGCAAAACAGTTTGTATACGGTCTAAAACCACCATATAGTTGGAATAAAGCAGAACTTAGACCGTCAACGTTAAAGGAAGCGATCGAGGCAGCGACAAGCGTGGAAACGATATAAGCCTACGCCAAACGGGCAGAGAAAAATTCAACATATACGCTACGCAAGAAGACTATTTCCGGGAGAGGGGAAACTCAAAGTTAGGTATGATAATGAGCGAGGCGCCCGTCGGCAAAGACGATACGGACAAGTCGGACGGATTAACGAGTAAGAAATGGTATTCATATTGCCAGGAATATTCCCTGCACTATACAAGTGGCTGCAAAAAATTGTGAAATGATGAGAAAAATGAAAGAATAAAAAATCCCAATAAATCAACCGAAGAACCGTAAGAAAGATTTACGGAGGGGAGCGAAAGTATGCCTAATTATAATAACCAACGTTACGACACACGACAAAACCACCCGAATTTCAATTATAGGAATTATAATAACCACTGTTACGACACACGGCAAAACAACCCAAATTCCAATTATAGGAATTACAATAACCAACGTTACGACACACGGAAAAACAACCCGGATCCCAATCATAGAAATTATAATAATTATAATAAAAATAGCTATAACGGCCACCAGCAACCAAGAGGATATGAGCGTAGTAGCAATAGTTTCCCTAATAACAATTATTATAGAAATAATGGAGAAAGTAACAATAGTTATGTGAATCATCAATCACGGAATAAAGACGGGGGTGATTACAATAGCAGACTAAGCGAGGCCAATGGGAATTTAAATAATCAAAACAGAAGAAACAACAATACAAACTGGGATAATAATTATGGCAGGTATGATCAGCGTCGTGAAAATCAAAACAGAGAACGTAAAAATTACTCGCAGGAAACGAGAGCAGATAAGCCCCACTCGGAGAATTTAAACTGCGACGATGCTCGGCGCGCTCCCCAAGCACCGGGCATGGCCTAGTGAACAAAGAATAAAACGCGGCTAGTACAAAAGAATTTTGGCTTGGAAGGAAAGGAGAACAACAAAAAGAGGTATACGAAAATAATACAGACCCAACGCAGTTCAGGGACAATTTAGAGAATAAATGACGCCGAGCGCACAGGCAAAAAAAAATCTAGCCGCGTGTACGGATGTGATAGAGTGTAACAAGTCACCTCGAAACAGCCCTCGAACGGAAGAAACACAAAAGAAGAGTAAAAACGAACTTTCTCGCAAAACTATAAATATACTTCAGGCAGGTATCTCCCCCCCCCCCCCATCGCTATTTACGAGAGGATCTCAGCTACGAGATGGAATAGTAAAATTTTACGCCGATACAGGCACCGAAATTTTAGTTATAAAGAAAGACAGTATCCTTCCAAATACATTGATTGATAGGAAGATCCAGATTAATATTGTTGGAGTTACGCACGGCAGGCATAGCACATTAGGTATAGTAAAAATACAGGACTTTCCGATAGATGTGGAAGGTATAATAGGATGGGATTTGTTAAAAGCATACGAAGGCCGCATATGTACAGATGATAATGTGTTGTAATTAGGGGGCACAAAAATTAGATTAAAGCCGGAAAGGCTCGAGATTCTTGCCAGGACAAGGAAGGTAATATATATGCTTGTGTAAAGAAAACGAGCGAAAAAAATTAGAGTTGTCCCTTTACAGAAAACGAAAAAAGGAGTATTTTTTGGAAATTTCGTAGCTGTTAATAATGAGGGAAAAATTTATGCGAAGTGTATCAATACACTTAATAAAACAATTAGTATATTAATGCCTGAAGTGGAACTTTTGGATTGCGAAATAATGCAAGAAGCCGATTTATACAGCGTCAAAGGGGACGACGCTCAAGGCGTTAACGAGGCGATGATAAGACATTTTTAAACAGGATGTCAGGAAATTAAAGAATCTAGTTATGCTATGGGTGTAATAACAGGAGATTCAGAGAAGAACATGAAACGTTATACTAAGGGGGAAGTGAAAATACACAGCAATACGTCGGATAATGAGAGAAATGCGAGAGTTGAAAAAATAATGCGACTCACTGACGTTTCGAGCTATTACGAGGAAGACAGGTTACACGTTGGAAAACTTATAGAACACAATCCGCTCGTATTTGGCCTAGACGGAGAGCCGTTGAAAGCCACCATTATTTTAAAGCATCGCATTACGACTACGACGGATAAGCCTGTGACGGCAAAAAGCTATAGATATCCGCCTGCGCTGAAAAAACAGATAAAGATAGAAATAGGAAAATTACTCAAGCAGGATATAGTTGAGTCATCGAAGTGACCATATAATTCAAACATGTGGATAGTGCCCAAAAAAGCAGGGCCGGACGGCGAGAAGCGTTGGCAAGTAGTCACAGACTTTTGACTGCTGAATGAAATCACTGTTAAGAGCTGCCATCCCCTGCCGTTCCAGAGTGATATACTCGAGCATCTGGTAAGAGCCCGGTACATCACAGTCGTGAATTTGAAGCAAGGATTTTTCCAAATAGAAATTCACGAAGACGATGCACACAAAACGGCTTTTTCCGGGCCAGATGGACACTACCAATATAAAAGAATGCCAATGGGGTGCACGGACTCCCCAAATACATTTTTAAGAGAAATGATTCTCGCCTTGGCAGGATTGCAGGGGTAAAAAATAAAGGTTTACTTGGATGACATTATAATATTTGCCCCGAATCTCGAAGAGCACAGAAAACGCTTTATAAGGCTCTTAAAACGACTGGGCAAGCCTAATTTGACTATTGAGCCAAAAAATTCCAATTTCAAAACGTGAAGCAAAAGTCCTGGGACACATTGTCGGTGAGGGAAAAAAAAGAGCGAACCTAAAGAAAATCGAGGTTGCAAGAAAATACCCACAACCTACAAATGCGAAAAAAGTAAAACAATTTCTTGGATTCGTATCGTATTACAGGAGATTTATCCGAAATTATGCAAAAATTACTCAGCCACTTTCCAAACTCTTAAAAAAAGAAACAGAGTTCAAATGGGAAGAGCAGCAAGAGCGAGCCTTCAAAACACTTATGGATTCGTTATGAAGTGAGCCGGTTCTTGCAGCACCTGCCTTAGACAAGCCCTTCATTGTAACAACCGATGCGTCAGATTTCGCAATAGGCGCCATACTAAGTCAAGGCCAACTTGGGAAAGATTAACGGTGCAAGTATGCCTCACGTTGTCTACGGGGTAGTGAACTGCCCTATTTTACTCATTATAAAGAACTACTAGCAATCGTCAGCAGTTCAGACCATATCTGTATGGCCGAAAATTTACGGTCGTTACAGATCATGAACCATTAAAGCATTACCATACGTCCAAAAAACCTGACATTTGATTCAATAGGCTAAAAGCGGAGTTGAAAGGCTACGAGTTTGACGTAGTATATCGCCGGGGTGCATCCAACAAAGCGCCAGACGCTTGCTCCCGCAATCCAGTGCTGAAAGAAGGGGAGTGAACACTGAGCGGTCGCGTCAAGAATTATATCAACTAGCAGACAAACAAGAGAAAGAGGGATTAGCCGATAGCGACGGACTGCAAGCTTGAGTATTTAAATTACGCGCATCTCTCAGAAAAAGGATTCAGGGTAGACCTAAGAAAGTAAATATTCGCTACTCAGAATCAGAAAGTTTGGACGATGAAGTACAAAAAAAAAATCAACCAGAATGAATCAGATATAAGTATCGATGGGCATGAAGACGGCGAGGCAGATTCAGAATCAGAGAAACCGAATCGCAAAGAGCGCCCACTGAGATCACAAAGGCGTACAAAAAAACATATAGTACATAATATAAATTATGAGGATGGGAAGGAAACTGCGGCAGTAATAATCACACAGGGAGATGAAGTCATTTCGCAGGGGACAAACTGTCGGAAAATTGGGTTTCATAATGAGAGAACAAGGATTTAAAAAAGTGGTAGAAACAACGAGTACACCAGTAGTAGTAGAGGCGACGGAAAAGTTGCGAAAAATGCGTAAAAGACAGCTTGACAGCCTGCACCGACAGAAACCGCAGTTCTCCGTTACACCACAGATATTCGAGTCTTCAAAAGAAATAATAATAGCCAACTGCGACACGCCACAAACTTTGGACCCTAACGCGGTGGAAGATATAAAAAATCAAGGACATGGAGCCAAAAGACTTTCAGAAACTACAAAAATAAAGCATACCGTCACGCCAGGTATGGTAGCAATAAAAGAGCCAAATATACACAACCTATTAGAGGGTAGGTCAGATGAATTACAAGCACAATTAATGGTGGATATTAAACGACATAAAGTACAAGAGAAACCGGGTATGATAATCGACGTATGGAAGCCCAGAGATATTATGCCGATGGAAAGAGCAGCACACGATGTAAATGAAAAAGAGAACGAAACAACGCATAGCGATAGCAAAAAAATCCCATCAGAATAATGCAAGGGCCAAATGAAAGTAGAATTCAATGTCCTAACTATACTTCCAGATAAATGGCTGGAATGTTTAAACCATTAAACACGAAGAGAGGCTAATAAATGTGCTGTGCCAGACGTAGTATTCACTAAAATAACGGGGTTATCGCACGACCCAGCCGAAAACTGCCTGTTTCACACTCTTATGTTATTTTTGCATCTTGACATCTCTACTGACGAGCTACGGACGATTTGACCTGTTTCAAAATGATTACGAGAATGCAAAGAATTAGAGGTGCCAGAGAAGATACTCAAATCAAAAACAAGTTATGGAAATGGTAATTGCATATTCATACTGTCACAGGAATTAAAGAAAAATATATGCGTACACTTCGCATTAACCAACGGTACATACCTTTACTCGCACTCAATATGATCAATAGATAAAGGGTTCTATCACATACATCTAGAGGGAGTGGGCAACAACGCACATTACACACCCTTAATACAATCATCCGACGAAAAGGAGCCAAGTAACAAACCAAACTGCGAACATCACGAAAATAACCAAGATAAATATGAAAGTCAGCAGGGTAGCTATAGTAAAGACGACACCATAGACCGTGTCAAACGTGGTAAAAATGTAAAAATGCATTTAGGAGTAATACAGCAACCGACCAAAACCGAGGTAAACACAAGTGATTATACTTAAAAGCAAGATAAGAAAGGCAAGCAGCCACAGCAAAATGACGAGGGTGACCTCGAAGTAGGCAAGGAGAAAAGCGAGGGAAATAATAATTTAAACGATGCATTGCGTGAAACGGACAGCGAAAGCAAAGATACAGAGGGCGGGGAAGCCATTTACTCGCCGGCGTTGGAAAAATATAGAGTATGTAGGACACGTTTACCGACAGAAATGCCACCATGGGCACCAAAAGAAGGAGAAAAGTCACCTCCACTACAAAAACTAAATAAAGTCGAAGGAAAACCGTTTAAGTACCCAGAGAACATAGCTTTTACGACAGTAACGGAAACAGTACTCAATACAGAGGCGATAGACTCTTTGCACGAAAGAGGATATATAAATCCGACGCGTATGAACAGCGAAGAGAGTAACACAGGAGAAGCTAAGATAATAAGAGCAAGAAAAGCAATGGTTATACATATGTACGTAGAGGAACATTTTTAAGAATCTAGCATTAAAAAGTGTATCAAAGCACTCAAAGAAAGAATAGTGGCTAATGGCATAAAAACGATTGGAATCGTTAGAGATCTAGCAATCCTTAACCTAATCTAATAGAGGTACTTCAGCGATACCTTTGAGGAAGTATTTAAAGGTATTAGATTGGTAGCAGTACTCTTTACAAACACGCTAGTGATCCCGCCAACAGACCAAACACTTAAAATCATCAGGGAATACCACGAAATGGCAGTAGCAGGACACAAAAGAGTACATAAAACTTATAATAGGATTTCAAGGGACTACTATTGGAGAAACATGCGCCTGGACGTAAGACAAGCTGTTTTGGGATGTACATTTTGTCAGACTAAAAAACTTGTACGTGTCGAAACAAGGCAAGCCATGCTTATTTCAGATACGCCAAGCAGGCCATTTGAAAAAATTTCTATCGACTTTTACGGACCAATTAACGAAATACACACATATTCTATCCATGCAAGATTGGCTTACAAAATTAATCGCCCTTGCTTCCGTGAAGAGAACGACAGCTGAGGAAACCTTGAGAGCCATAACGGAGAAATTTATAGCATATTTCGGGCCACCAGAGCACCTATTGTCAGATGGGAGAACCCACTTCATGAATAATAGCCTGTAGGAGCTAGTAAAGCTATTTAAAATTGATAAAATAGGCAGCACGGCATACCACCTTCAAACAAACGGCACCGTCGGAAGAATGCATCATACAGTTACAAAATATATAATAGCGTACGCAGAGAAAAATGATCATATAATACGACAATCAATACGAGGGCCCTTATGAAATAACGGGCATCGATTACGGGAAGAAAAACGTAAAACCGCAAAGAGGGGATGAAGTAAGAATTTCCCATGTAGATAAAATAAAAAAAGCTTGTATACTAAAAGCCCCACCCAAGAATACCGACGGAAGAATAGATGACTAATTGACTATTATTAAATAGGGTGATAAATAATATAGGATAACTAACTCAGCAACGGAAAAACTAAGCCTCACGCAAATCTCTCGCGGCCCCTGAACGCACCGCAAGGAGTAGGCCAAAAGCTCGGGTAGATCGCCGTACGCGCAGCGATAAACGGGAAAAATACCCGAACATACCACACAGACACACCGTTCCGTCATTTACTTTTGCCGCGGCCCCTGGACGGCCGCGAAGAAAATTATTTTGTGGGAAAAATCTTCAGCAAAAGAAGCAATAAGAAGCACATAAGTAGCGCGCACGGCACTCTCTAAGATATAAATGTATTTTTTTTTATTATTTGAATAAATTCAGCAAGCAAAAGTGAGTATTATATAAATACATTTTTTTTTAGTTGAATAGATACGACAAGTGAAGGCAACTGCTTTATGAATACAATTTATCTTTTTATTGTTCAAGTGAAATAAATAAATATGATTAAGGATTATTCCTATAAACAAGGGGCACAAGAAGGCAATAATGTAATAATCATTGTAACAAAGAGAAGAGTATGGAGGTAGGGTAAAAAAAAGGCAAAGAGCATAAATTTTGATAGTCATCCTTATTTATTAGTAAGTTATTACACTTGAATTTTTTTTTCCTTTATCCCCCTTTTTCTTTTTCACACATCATTTTTTTTTTTCGTTGTCCTGGGTGAAGACCGGGGCCCTGGTAGTGAGCACAATCGTCTCCCTTTGCCGTATCTCCCAACCGAAAGCTCAGGAGGCGCTCCAGGCACGCTTCGTACGTGGAAATCGGCTTCGCGTGTCTAACAGCAACGGGCCGATCTTCGACTTCATAGAAACCGTTGGACGGTCCCTGAAGCTGAAACAGAGGAAAATAATTAGAGAAGAGGTATGAGGAGTCAAGCATACAGAAAAATAGATAAGTTACCTGCAGGACGGCGCAGGAATTAAGGGGATAGGCCGCCCGATTGATGGGACCTGCCGACAGACGAACAGGTCTTAGATCTAGAAGAAAATAATCTAAAAGGAAGGAGTAAGATGTAAGAAAAAAAAGTAAATGGAGAAAGCAGTTCGATTAAAACTTAAGTGATGGCACCCGGCGTGGCACAAGCTAGGCCCTTCTGCAGGGTGGCTTCCAGAAGCACGGAACAGTAGCTCGCGTCGGTCGCGGAGAACTTTGTCTCCCGCACACAATCAAAATTAAGCCTTAAAAAGGCATACAGGCTGGCGAAGAACTTATTAACGTGAGCGGTCGACATTGGCAAAAGATACGAATTTGGTATGACAAAAAAATAGAACACAACGAACACTACATCACAGGAGGAGCTGAAGAACGGTCGGTTGGAAAAGAGAAAGTGAAAATACAAAAATAATTTTTTACTCAATAACAACTGAACGGACACCACAACAGAAGAATGTCGGTGGAAATTAAAGAAGCACTTAAAGAAACTGAGAGTCACAAGTAATATAAAAAATGATACGGACGAAACGACGACGCCGAAAAAGGAAGAAGGCCCAAGAATATTCCCACAACATCCCGTCCCAGAAACTTATTGTGTCGTAAAAGAAAAAAACAAGGAGAAAAAGACGGGAACCCGCGAAGGAAAGAAACACATGGAAAATGCTCGAAATTCGAAGCTTAACACTGTGCCTTGTAACAAATGTTATGTCTGTAATAAATTTTTCAAATTTCATTTATAAATTTTACGATACGTCAAATAGAAAAATTTGGTTCATAATAACCAAACATTGATATTAATGTAGTTAAAATATTTGAAACAGTATAAAATCTCTTTAGCCAAAAAAAATTCATAAAGTCACTGGAAATCATAAAAACATTTCAAATTTATGTAGATAATTGTATAAAATGTGTAAATAGTAATTAAAAAATGTAAAGAGCATAAATGCATTTGTCATGTACAATAGCGTAGCCATATGTCCATGCGCCACCCTCTTTTGTGGGCCCACCTCAGAGCGGCAGTGGGAGAGAGGAGGAAGTTAAATAGCAAGGAAGGAACGGGAGAGTCTACGGCGGACCAACAAAGCGATAGGTACTCTTGCGGCGCGACTTTTCTCTCGGATCATTAACTAATAAGCGAAGTATATTCAAGTCCTCGTATATTTTATTCCGTGAGCACCCCAAGGCCATCATAACCCACGTAACACATTCTATTAACGGAATTATTGTACTAATGTAAGTATACAGATTGTCTAATGTTATGTAGATGTGATAAAATTTATTCAAAAGGCCAATAATTTTAAATATGTTCGTCATAGCTTCTATAGTTGCTCTATGGGTATTTACAGTAATGATTATTTTAAAAAAGGAGCCTGTGAGTTAATAGAAAAAAAAGTATCATATTTGTTTTACGTAAAGGCTCTAGGTAAAACGTGCTGAGTTGAGATAGATTATTTGTTTTCCAAAATTACAATCCATCACGTCTGTGTATATATCGAAAGTCGTAGCCCAAGCAATCGTTTATGTTAATCTTGTACTATTTTTACATTGAACAATTATTTAAATTAAACGTTTTTCTAAGAAATTGAAAAAAAAAATTGAAATATTTATAAATAAAAAAAAATTTAAATATATTGATATGATGATTATTAAAATAAGTTAACTTCCAAATATAAATTCTTGGAAAATTGGCAAGCATAGCACGTGGGTACGTAAATATACAGATGGAATAAATATCACGAAAAATTTGACAGGTTACGTAATGTAATCACACAGGTAGCTGAGGAATAAAAATTGATAAAATATATAAAGGTACTAATCACAGAAAATTGATAAACTTGATTCCAAAATAATTAAGCAGAAAATATAGATTATAGATCAATTCATAGAAAACAAAAAAAAAAAAGGAGAGAGTTAAGATAGAATTAGAGACTAAAAAAAATTCATAAATAGAATAAGAGATAACAAAATTAAACATGCTTAAGAAATCTAAAAAAAATAACAGAAAGAAAAATTTAAATAAGTTTGGGAGAGCTATTTAACAATTATAACAGAAGAAAAGAGGAATTGTAATCAGAAAAGAGGAAGAAAAAAAGTAATTTTCAAAATTTGTCAAGAGAAAACATGTGTTATACGGAAAGCCAATAAAGGAGTGTTGTAATCAACAGCAGTGCCAAGAACGATTCGACGAGGATACATCTATCATTAAATAAAATAATGTCGATGTAAAATAAAAATAAAAAGACACCGAAATAGACAGAATTGTTGTGAACTGTTATGAGAATCTGCAAATAATTTGGATGATTACATTCGAAAACATACTTTATAGCTTATAGAAAATCACACATACTACCGAAGAGTGAGAAATAGTAACAATCTATCAAACTTACAAGGCAGGGAAGAAGTAGAAGACCGCTGAAACTACAGGAGAGTGGCACTTTTAAATGTAGCATTTAAGATATTAGCAATTCTAATCGTTGAAAAAGTAGAAAAATAGGTAAAGAAGTTTTAAAAAAATGAAAAAGAGTCAGGCTGGCATCAGACCAAAAAGAATAACAAGGTGCCATTTAATTGAATATCAAATAAGGGTTGTAGGCAACAAATCATATGCTGTTTTTGTAGACATCGAAACAGAATTTAATAAGATAAATAATAAAATGTTATGAGTTAAATTGTTTATTTGAGAGGTAAGTATAAAATAAAAAAATATTTAAAGGAATCTAAAAATGGACAAACAAATAGGTGATCACGGTTGGAGGCATAACAATTTACTTGAGGTGGCTCATCACGAAATTAAACTACCTTCACTATGACAAAAACTTAGAGAATTTGTACTTCGATATGAAACGAATCATCTCTAAAAATTTGAAACCATATCACCAGGCAAATTTTTGTAAACGAGTGGCTTGAAAATTGACGTTTAACATGCATGTGCATGGAGACAATTGAACTTTGATCAATTATGTTCCGATATTTCCCTAAATATACCTTAACTCTTATAAAAAAACTAGATACAGATACAAAAAATCATTAGCATTAAGATGACGTTAAAAATATTCAGGTTTACCCGGCAATATTATGAAATATTCAATCGAGAAGGTAACCGTGTTTGCGATGAGCGATAGTTAACCTCAGCACGTATACAAGCGGATTTGTATCTATAGGTATACACATCAAGCCTGCTACTCGATGTTTTCAGGTGTGATGGTCTGATGTCACACAAATAGACAGTACAAGGGTGATGAGCCACCTTAAAAAAAAGAAAGTGGTAAGGCAAAGTTGCCCATGTAGCTTGGTAATTTTTAGTCCATTTTTAGAGAATATAGACGATGAGTAGATGTCAAATACTACAGGAGTCTTAACAGTAGGAAAACTCAAAATTTACTGTCTTAAATTATCTGATGACGTCGTTTTAGGTGCCTAGAAATTTAAGGACAAAAACTCATGCAGAAAGACTTAGATGAATGTAGTACAAAAAATATACTGGAAGTAGGGACAAAAAAAATCTTTATTTTCAGGAATTAAAAAGGATACAAAGAGATCTGTTTCAAGTTGAATTAGGGGCATTGGAAGTTTTGAATAAGGACATGAACTAATGGACTCAAAAGTGTGGTTCTTTACAAAAAATTATCGTGGCACACAAAAAAGCCACAGGTAAATTGCAATGGGCAGTTAAAGCAGTTTTAGGCTTAAGCAAAAAGGCTAACGTAGAATGTTTAAATTGAATTTTTTTTTTCATGTAATAAATGATTAAATTATATTGCACATACGTAGCTGAGACTTGCCTATAAATCAGAGTAAAAATATGTAGGAAGAATAGGAGCCAGATTCAAAATATGAAGTTAAGTTTAGATAAAGATAAAGGGATATATACGGAAGCTCAAGACGAGCAAGGTAAGCAAGGATTTGTGAATAGAAAAGGTATGAAAAAGGAGAAAAAATATAGTCATGTTAGGTTTAAATGCAAATTTAGCAGAATATATTTAGGAAATAGAGGCGGGAAGGGTTAGCCTAGAAATAGGCATAAAAAAAAGAGCCTACATTTACATTTCAAACGTAACAAAAATATACAAATGCAGGTGGCCTTCTTAATGCCTATTCAAAAAATTAACGAACCAAATCAATAAAAATAATACAAAACAGGCAAAATCGTTAAAATTGTGTAGGAAAAAGTAGACGATTGGAAAACAATAGTATTTATAAAAAGAGCACCAAAGGGGAATAAAGTTGGCAAAATCCAAGATAATTTTACAAAGAAAAATAAGACTCTTGTTAACAAGAAAATACCAAACAACTATATGGCAATTGACAACTCTATCATACGTAAAATATAAAAAAAGTGAAAAAAGCAGAAAGAGAAGAATAAAGCAAACAAAAAAGGTAAGTTTAGACGTGTCTGAATGGTAGACTGTAGGATTTGCAATTTAAAAAATGAATATAAAGCACTTTTTGCTATGTAGAGAGAAAAAAAAACAGCAAATCAAAGAATGATTATATCAGACAGAAATAAAGGATTACAAGATAATGAAAAGATATGCCGGAAGAAGATGATTCATGTAAAAATATAAGATAATTATGTAGGTATATAAGGCACAACAGTAAAGCTTAAAAGTTCAAAAATATGTTACGCGTTATTATTTATAATATTATGTAAGTGTAAAAAGAAATCTTATCACGTTATTGTATGTCTAATCAATTACACAAGTCACTCAATTTAACATAAAACTACTACTGATATAAATGTATAGAAATTTTAAATCGTTATAAAACAATCACAGAAAATGCAGGAGTGTACAAAAATCTATATAGGAAATAGAAAAATAAAAAAAATTTAATTCATGCATACAAATATGAAGAATAAATTTAAAACAATATCTTAGTATAAGCTAAAATCCCTAATTGATTCTAAAATGATAAAAAAAAAAACAAACAAAGGCAAAAAACTCTTTCTATAATACGAATAATTGCGTAAATATCGTATACATACGTATTATTATTAACCTTAAATACTAATTAGATTCACTAACAGCAATAAATTACTAAAAATTATTTGATAAATCAGTAAATTTATGTCATATAACGACAATATCTGTTCGAATTTTTAGTCATCTATGTTTGTACGCCGATATATATTAACAATACATTTTCTTATTCATTATTCGGACATAAGAATAAAAATATTGAAATATGGAGACTGGCACGCGGAGCACGCAGAAGGCAAAGCTTTACTAATATATATATATATATACTAGTAATGAATAATAGTAAAGAATAAAAAATATATATATATGGGGCATTCCACGTGAACGGAAACAAAAAAAAAATTTTTTTCTTCCGAACCTTGGGGATCAGTAGTATTCTGTAAGGAAACAATACTGTAATTTTTTTAGATTTTTTGACCAACATCTACGCTGCCAGTAACGGTCACGAATTTCGAACATTTTCGTTGACCTCCAAATTTTGAATTTTAGGAGAAAAATTAGGTGGTTAAAAAAAAAATTAAAAAATACGTTTTCGTTAAAAAATTTTCCGTAGAACACGATAAAAATATTTTTGGAAACTTTTAGGTTAAGTTGATCCGTTTTTTTCGAATTTTGAAGTTAAAAATCGATTTTTCGAAAAGTATGAAAATTTTTTTTTTTAATTTTTTTTCTCCTTTTTTTAGCATAATATGTATACTCAAAAAAGAATTTTGTCTCGTGATGCAAGCTGCAGGGATATAGGTGCTAGAGGGCACTGAAGATAAAAAATCACTGTTTTTACGTTTTATCTTCTTC
>JAPYYV010003422.1:0-18404 GCA_030522625.1 Copidosoma aretas
TTCATCTCTAATACACAGGCTCTTATGGAGACGCCGTCGTTTTGAACAATAACTTCGAATCTGTTCTGTATAAAATTCCCCAAAAAATTTATGTTAAACATTTAACATTGTAGAACAACATATTAATATTTCAGAAAGGTTTACCGTAACGCTCCAGAGATATTTTAATCAAAATTGTTCATTTCGATATCTATAGATATAGCGTAGCATATGTCGCAGTTTTTACACACACTATTGAGTCATCATGTACGCATACAGGTCGCGCCATGGGTTTGCGGACAGTTAATTCAAAAAAGTATATTGTACGTAGAACGAGTGGTAATTATAGCAGACGGTTACCATTTGACATATGCTTCGGTATTTAGTAACATGTTAAGGACCCCCTTAAACCGACCTGTCTTCTTCCATCAAGAAATCGTCGGATCATACAATTAATAGCTTATTAACTGACGCTTGTTAGAGCGCACTCTAACATCAAGGGGACAGGCAGCTAGCGACATCATTCGGACTCCAGGCGACTACAGGGACGACTCAATCGGCAGCCCCCTAAAGGAACCAACGATGAAGACGGCGTTCCCTCTCGCTCTCTTGCACTTGCCCAGGCTCATCTACGCCTTCGTCATCACGTCTTGGATCGCAGGCTACGTCCGAGAACATCGTCAGTGGAGATAGCTGACCGTCATCTCGCCCTCTGTTCTCGTCGTCTCGCATTCCACCTCGCTCGCCGCCTAACCCCAGAGGGCGCTTTTATCATGCTAATAACAATCTTAAATTGCTATAATTTTTCTGCAAAGCATTTTTTTCTCAAAGCTTATTGCTTCACTTTTTAAATGAAAAAAAAATCTGTAATCTAAATAGAGCCAGAATTATGTACTTTTGAAAATTACTACTCAAGCCCAAAATCTCCGAAATCGCGAAATTTCAATCCTTTCTAGCGTCCAAAATATGACTGAAAAAAAATACATGTCTCTTTTTTTTCAATGAAAAACCTGTAAAAAAAGTTTCAAGCAAATCAAAGATTCGGTCAGAAAAGGGTTTGATTTGTATAAGAACGCCCCACACACCAACAGCTCTTTGGAGCGTACATGCTGTCTATTCTAAAGGATTTGAGAGAGTTACGAACGTTGAAGATGTGAGTCATTTGCAGATGACCATGATCGCGTTTAAAAGTTATGACAATGAATCAGGCTACTGAATTTGCGCTCTGCGAGGAGAAAATCATCACTCTATACAAAAAACTAGACATACCTGCTTACCACCATATCGCTGTTCTTGGATCGCTGTATGTTTTCTTTCACGCTCAAGCTGACTTGCATTTCTCCTAACCCATCAATAGCATTACCATAAAAATCGCAACGAGCATTGCACTTATACAATACAGCGTATAGCTCTTCCTCTAGTTTAGTAGCCTCGAAATCATCGTAGGCATATGTTTTAAAGTACCGTATGCCGTTTACTATTGCAGAAAGCTGACCTATATTCCAGCAAAGAGGGTTCCACTAAAAATCTGTAGGTTTACGTGTTTTAAACATTTTTTAGCTTGCTTCCTTTGATTGTGAGCGAGTATGAAAAAGTATATCACCCAGCAACAGCAGCGGCTAGGCCACTCCGTGTACGCGGCAGCGCGCGAGATCGCACGCTGTAGTCTTTATTTACTTACAATTTCTACACCTTTGGCTCTCCCACACTAAAAATTAAAGGAGATAAAATTTATGAGTTGCTCTTTCGATTGGTCTATACATATATGAAAAAAATACACACTTTGAGAAAAATTGAATTGAACTTAAAAATTGATTTTCACCTCTAAAAAATTTTTTCAGAAATAGCAAATGTCAGCATGAGAACAAGCAGGTCAAAATCTATCGATTGATGTCTTTACATTTTTCTTCTAGCTATTTTCCATCGCTTATGAGCGAGTTGAATAGAGTGCGTTCTACTGAAAAAACATGCTGCTAGCGCCCGAGCTGGGTGGCTGGTTCCGCGTGGACGTTCTCATATGTGAGTTGTGAAATTGAGGATTAAATGTTTTGTAATAATTCAATAACCTAGTAGAACAATTTTAATTTTTTGTATTTAAAGTGCAGAAAGCTCCATTTTCACCCATAACCGTTAGGGTCGACGCATGTGCGATTTATCTCTCCCTTAACTTCAATTATGCATCAACTTTTTTGTGAAATACATCAATAATACGTTGTACGTCTCATTAATGGCAATACGGTATTTTTACACAGTTTTAAATTCAGTCAACTTATTTATCTAACTAATGTATAGTCTTGATCATTAGAACTAGCAGTCAAATGAAAAAATGTTTACAAAAGCTTTCAATTACAATAGAAATACGTATTTTGAGCTCGCTATGTAGGTGAGCAACAGTCACCTTGCCTCCAACTTGCAGCAGCTAGTGAGATGAGACGTCTTCATTAATTTTAATGTTTCCTAGACCAGTCACACATAGGACGGCATGGATCCTGTTCGAGGATCCAGAGTGAGGCTGTCCGACGGAGTAAGAAGGAGGAAGTAAGGCTGCTTTAGGCAATAGTAGGGTGAAAGGAAGCGAGGATTTGCTAGTTAAATACCATGAGATTTATCACGGTCGATCATACCGCTGGTTGATATTGTAGATCTAGTACGGCTAAAGTATTAGCCGGTAAAGTAGGGATGATGGGTCATACGGCACTAGTAGGAAAACCTAAATAGGAGCTCGTGCTACAGTACTAGGAAGCCTGGCTGCCATATAGAGGCAATCCAGCTAATCTGGCACTAGTAGGTTGGCTGGAACATTTTTCCAGAACCCTTATAGGTATACTACTTTGTATCATAGAACGTATTTAAAATCAACTAGAGGTTTTTAACAATTTGCATCAGCTTTGGGTTCGTCAATTTGTAAGTTGATCTTAACTTCAGAAACGTGTTTTCTATATTGTTGCACTCTATAATTGTAGCGGTTAAAAATATTTTTCTAATAGTACCCCGGATAAAATATTATCTGTGCACTATATAAAGGGAGTCGAGAGTCAATTATATGTCTAATGATTCTACCTAATCTTGATTAGGTCAACTTAAATTCGTACCTTTGAAACATTGTACAATCGTACTAATTTATATGTTTTACGGCATGACTCTATATCTATACTTATACCTATACATACTTCTATGCCGATGACTACACTCTCAAACAAAGGTGTCACGCCCATACATCTTGTCACGCAACTATCTTGGTACAAGCGACCGTTTGATGCATGATCGACGTGGAGCTCTTTCACTTTGTTTGACATCTTCATCGTGCGTGGAGCCTTGTCCATTTGTTTGCCCTGACTGGCTTATACATATTTATCTGTCTACCCCTTGACAGGCTATTATTCCGCGAGTGCAATCGATAAACGACATTAGTGGTAATTTTTAATGTTAATCCCCTTGGTCCCACGACGGTTCACCTCGTGGTTGGCATAACAGCAATGTTCGTTCTTATTGTTAATTCAACTCGTCTCTCGTGCGTGTGTGTGTTGTATCGTTATTCTTCATTTATTCCTCGTTATAATCGTTACTTTGCTTTAGTTTAATAAAAGGGTTTCTCATGCCTTTAACGATTTTTTCCCTCAAACATAGTGTAAATATTATTTCAACCTTCAACCTCCCAATTTTATCATCAGTGTGTTGAATTCAGTGCATCATAGAAATAGCTAGTTCCTCGCCGTTATTAAAATTCTATCGCTACACACCACACAAGCCCAGCTTTGGTATGTAATTTACAGAAAAACAGTTATATTTTAAATCAGACGACCAAGCCACCTACGGTGACATCGTCATATAAAACATTGGTTCCGAAATCCAGGAAAGAGAAATTTCTCTATCCCTTTCTCACCCCAGAACACGCACTTGAGAGTTGGCGTCGCGTCCGGATACCAGTTACCTGTTACGCGTAAGGACGCAATTGCGTGCGAGCACGCGCAGGCTTACTAAGAAATCAAGTGCCACCAGAGTCAAAGCGCATGTGCAGCGATCCTTACTTGCGCTTACTTCTTAACTCTAACTTTATCATCGCGATCCTCACCGTCGTCGCTACCAACCAAGGACACACCATCACCTGGCAGTCACATCGTACCTGACACCTATTTAGGATTTAAGATAATTGCTCTTTCTTTTACTTTTTTACAAAAGGTTTTCTTGGCACGTTAGATTGGGGTTTCTCGGCCATTCCATCATGTGCTGAAATGGGCCGGCTGGTGACTTGTGGTTGTGAGCCTCGCTTCCTGTCTTTGACAATCATGGCTGCATGTACTGTGTTATGTGCATGATCTTGACACTGAAGTTTGATACTTTTCTTACATTCAATATCATTTGAATACGCATCTGTTTCAGTAAGTTGTAATAATTAAAAAAATTTGTTAATGCTCATAATGTATTGTTTCAGAAACCTTTGCACTTATGTTTTTTTTATTCACATTTTAGCACGATAAATTTATTTATCATACATTTACAAATTTTTTACACAAATTTATACAATTGTGTTGATTCTTTCAACTAACAAACCTTTAAAAGGCGCATAAAGATTGCGTTCGGTATAGCGATGAGTTAGCTATACTGCAAGGAGACCATCCCCTCGTGACGAGTACTGATTCAAAGGCAATAAGATAGCGAAGACTGAACTGGACTGATTAACTGACCTATTTATTAAAGTATAACAAGAATAAGCGGATGCGAGAAAGCGACGATCTCTCTCGGCTGTGTAAGTCTGCTCGTGAACGCCGACGTGTGGCTCGAGAGCATGCGGTAGCTAGACTGACTGTATATGCGGGCTACCTCGTAGAGCAGCAACGAATTAAAGAGTTTGTAATTGTATGTATGTGTATATAAGCTGCTTCGCAGAGCAGCGTGCGAAAACAACATTAAGGTACGTTAGTTCTTGCATAAATTGTTAAAGAGAAAGCAGAAAAAAACTTCTACTATGTTAAGCAAGGTATTATTCAAGAATATTCGAGAAGCTATAAGAGCCTTTCTCGCATGGCAAGTCCTTGTCTTTTCAGGTATCCTAATAATATCACTGGCACTTCGAGTACCTGATTCTTAGAATTTCAGTAAACGAAGTAAATGTACAAGCGAGAAGTACAAATTAGAAATACATGAAAATATTTTTCGAACAAAATTTCATCAGTGGCCTCTTGCAATGTAACTACTTAACTAGATGCCCTTATAAAAAGATTTTGTTTGAGCGAAGAAATAGACAGTGAACCCTTGAAAGCTCGTGATGAGCAAGCATGCGAAGAATAATATATTGTAAATACCCGCAGTAATCCCACAAGCCAATATATCGTGCGGGCTACCTTTTCGTACCAACAAATTCTAATTAGAGGAGTCTTGACCCCAAGCACTGAAGCACCTTTATTCATTTCAAAGAAAGTTAAATGCTAATCCATCTCTTAACATTGTGTACGAAGGGTGATGCAAGAGTATATTAACCTTAATCATATGACTCTTACTGAGGACACTACTAAAGGCTAGTATATCCCTCATCATGCTGGGCTCAAGCTGTGAGCGAGACTACGAAGTTCAGGGTGGTATTTGACGTGTTAGCAAAAACTTCCACCGGAATCTGCTCACTGACGTATTGATAGTGGGCCCGACCATTTAAGGTAAAATTTTCAAGCAGTTAGTCAAATTTACGGACCTATTCTTATGTCATCACAGCGGACATCGTAAGAATGTACCGGCAGGTCATCATGCATCCAGAAGACCGAAAATATCAACGGATACTATGGTATCACAACAATCAAATTCGAACATATGAATTTAACACAGTGATGTTTGGGGTATCGACTGCCCCATTTTCAGCCATTCGCACTATTTGGCAGCTTGCTCATGACGAAGCGTCAAATTTTCCGCAGGATAGTAAACTTCTTTTAAGAGATATACATAGATGATCTTACTTCCGGTATCGATTCTCTTAAAGAAATAATTCAAGTACATGATGCGGTGATTGAGCTGCTGAGTAAAAGAAATTTTATCATTCGAAAGTAGGCCTTTAATCAAAAAGCGGCGCTCGAAAACATAAGGAAAAAATTTTTTGATTTATATTGTTTGATAAAAGAAAACTTCGTTCAAAAAACGTTAGGAATTATTTGGAATTCGGAACAAAGCAAACTTCAGTACAAAAATTTACTGAATCGATGCTAAGATGGTTACAAAACGCAAACTGCTTTCCGCAATCTCTAAAATATTTGACCCGCTTGCATTGGTAGGCCTAGTGTTGCTGTATACCAAAGTCATGATTCAGGATTGTTGGCAGGCCAAGGTAACTTCGGATGAATCTCTACCTCAGGAGATTCATACCAAGTGGACAATTATAACTGAGCAACTATCTTTGTTGACGAAACTTTCAATCGATCGTAAAATTTTAATTCAGAATCCAGTTCTGATATAAATTTACTGATTGTGTGATGCATGTAAACATGGATATGGAGCATGCATGTATATTAGATCAATTCATACTGAAGGCAAAATAATAGTAAGACTAGTGTGGGCCAAGTCACGTGTAGCGCCCCTAAAGTACGACACTATTTCCCGTCTGGAGTTGTGTGCAGCATCCTGTCTCATAAAATTATACATGGAAACTCGGACTTAATTTAATTCTTAGGTAAATCCGATCATTCTTTGGTCAGATTCCACCATTGCATTGCATTGGATTATTAAAGTCTCCTACTTATTGAGAACTTTTGAGTCAAATCAAGTTGCCGACATTCAATAACTAGGAAGCCAGATCCAATGGAGACACGTGAGAACAGGCCACAATCCAGCAGATGCCCTATCTAGAGGAAAGCTTTCCGCAGAATTTTTTCAAAATAGCATCTGGTTTACAGTTCCAAATTGGTGTCTCTAGCAAAGGAGACTTGGCCACCTGTAATCGATCTCATCGTTACGAAAGACCCTGGGCTAAAGCGACTCTTCTGTTTGCTGACTACTGAATCCGTCTCCGATATTTATACTTTATTTTCATCATACCATCTAGTTCTAAAATATAGCAATTGTATTTATATGGCGCAACAAGCTCAACAAGGGATCGCCCACCACAGTAAAGGAGGAGAGATAAACAGAGCAGTGACTTCTTCGCGTTGTTCAGCACGAGAGATTTCCCATTGAAATCAAGCGTTTATCAACCCCTCAAGATGTAAAGCCAGGAAAAATCACAGTCACCTTTCGTCAACCGATCCAATTTAATAATTTACACCCATTTATAGATGAATATGGACTCTTGCGGGTAGGTGGTCGATTAAGAAACACGTCTCTTTTATATAATCAAAATTATTCAATCTCACTGCTTGCCAATCATCACGTGACCGATCTTATTATTGAAGATCACTATCAATTAATTTTATTCAAAGGAATTCAATTCACCTTATAATTAACAAGAGAACGGTTTTTGATACTAAAGGGCAAGGATCAAGTTAGGAGAATCGTCCCTCGGTGTGTGCATTGTATTCGTTCGAGACCCTGGCCGTTACGAGCACATATGGCAAGCTTACCAGCCTGTCGTGAAAATAAAGACCCAGCCTTCGAGGAGCGTCGAGAAGCAGAGGCATAAGCAGAGGCAGAAGCTCAAGGGAAGAACAAGGCAGAGGCGACGCATGGCAACGAGGCAACGGGTCGTTTGGTGCGTTCTCAGCGAAGGTCATCGAGTCGACTGCAATACACAGTGAAGCAAAAGGTAAACATATCGATTGGCTTTTGGATAGCGGTTGTACTGATCATGTAGTAAATCGTATTGATATTTTTGAAAAATGTATTGAATTGAAAAATCCGGTAAATGTAAATATTAGAGATGGAAGAAGTTTAAAAGCAACAAAAAAAGGACAAGACTCGAGTTATTTTAAAGTTTTAGATAAGTCCGTGAGAATTGATATATCGAATGTTTTTTATATAAAAGAGGTGGCTGCAAATTTTATCAGTCTTTCTAAAGTTATGGATAAGAATAGGGTAATTGCTCAGAACAATACGGCTAAAATTTATAATTATGAAGGATCACTCTTAGCAACAGCGTATAAAGTAGATAAGTTGTACAAAATGCGATGTGAAGTTAGATATGAAACAAAGATTACCGTAAATTCCATGTGTACCGAGAATAATGAAATTACTTTAAAGGAAAAATGGCATCGTATTTCGGGGCATGTAAATTTTAAATATTTGAATATTTAATGTAAAAATGAATTAGCTGAAGGTCTACCTAAAGAAATTAAAAGTGACTATATGGAATGTGCTACATGTATAGAGAATAAATTGCACAATTTATAATTTGAAAATCATATACATAAGGTAGAAGAAATTTTGGAAATAGTTCATACTTATGTAAATGGGCCTGATAATACTATTGGACTTAATGGGGAAAAATATTTTGTTACATTTATTGATGATGTTGGTAAAATTGCAAGGGATTATCCGATTAAAACAAAAGACAAAGTTCATGATTGGTCAGTATTATATATTAATAAAGTTGAAAATTTAACGGGAAAAAGAATTAAGAGATTAAGATGCGATAACGGAAAAAAAAAATGGATGAAAGAATTTTGGATCTAGTAAAAGAAAAAGGAATAATTTTAGATGCATGTCCACTGTACGTACGCGAATTGAATGGTACAGCTGAGCGATACAATAGAAGTATAATGAAAATTTCTAGATGTTTGTTATTTGAAGCTACGATGGATAGAAGGTTAATTTGTGTGGCAGCCTATCGAAGAATAGGACACTTGCAAATACTGCTGAATTAAAGACTCCTTTTGAAATTTTCCGTAATATTAAACCTAATGTTAAACATTTAAAAATGTATGGAATCAGAGTATTTGTACGTGTGCCTGAGCAGAGAAGAAGATTCAAATCGGATAAAAAACCAGATTTAGGTATTCTTGTAGGTTATGATAATGTTGGATACAGATTTTTTATTAATAACCGAATGATTGTAGCTAAACACGTTGATGTGATTGAAAAGGATTAATATTGTATTGGTTTAAAAGATAATGATGAAGCTCAAAATGACAGTGAAATTTTTGATGATAAATCTAAGTTGGACAATGAATTCGAAGATGCTGATAATAATAATGATGCTAATATTACCGAGAGAGAAAGTGAATGTAAAAGCCAAAATGAGAGCAATGGTAATAGTAAACAGAAAAGAAATGTAAAATGTCCAGACAGACATGATGAAAATTATGTTTATAATACTATTTATGTAAATTATTGTAGTGCAGATAATCCTAAAAGTTTTGATGAATCAGTAAGAAGTTTTGAATCTGATTATTGGAAAAATGCTATGAAAAAAGAAATTAATTGTTTAAATAAAAATGATACTTGGATATTGGTTGATGAACCTAAAGATGAAAAAGTTTTGAACGTAAAATAGGTTTTTTCTAAAAATGATGAAAATAAATATAAAGCTAGGTTAGTAATTAGAGGGTTTTAACAAAAAGAATTTATTGAAGACATTTATTCTCCGGTTGCTAAAATGCAAACTTCGAAAATCTTTTTATCTTATTGTTGTCATGAAAGTTTAATTATTGATCAGATGGATTTTGAAACTCAATTTTTAAATGGTAAAGTTAAGTCAGAAGTTAAACAGCCTGAAGGCTTTGAAAGCAATTTTGATAAATTTTGTAAATTGCAAAAGACATTGTACGATTTGAGAGAAAGTCCTTGTGATTGGTTTGAATGTTTTCATGAATATGTGAAAAGCTTAGGATTTAAAAATAGTAAAAGGGATAATTGTATGTATTCTGTGTATAATGGAAATGGTAAATAATATATTTTTCTATTTGTTGATGATTTTTTGATTTGCTGTAAAAATCAAAAGACTATTGATATGACTACGATAAAATTAGCAGAAAAATTTTGTATGAAAGATTTGGGAAAAGTAAAGAATTTTTTTTGAGAAATAAGTATTGATTATAATGTAAAAAAAAAAATGAAATGTTTTTAAGTCAGAAAAATTGTATTGAGTCTTTAGCTAATAGGTATAAACTTGAAAATGCGAAATTGTATGACACTCCAATGGAAAATAATTTAAAATTAAATCAGGCAGAAGAAGAAAAAAATGATTTAAAGTACAAAAAATTGATTGGCAAACTCTTGTATATTAATTCAGGAACGAGACCTGATATAAGTCACAGCGTAATTGATTTAAGTTGATATCAAAATTGTTATAATAAAACACATTTTAAGTATGCTATAAGAGTTTTAAAGTATGTATACCTTACAAGAGATTTGAAATTAATGTACAAGAAAAATAAAAAAAGTCTCAGACTGTTTTGTTGATTCTGATTGGACAGGCGATAATGTAGATAGGAAGTCCACATCTGGTTATGTAATTAGATTTTATAGAAATGTAGTTTATTGGAAAACGCGCAAACCAAGCAGTGTATCAAAATCTTCTACGTCAGCTGAATATGTTGCGTAATGATAGGCTGTTAATAAGTTGAATGTTATAAAAGATCTGATAAAAGATTTTAATTTGAATTTGAAGAAACCGATTAAAATTTATGAGGATAATTTTGGAGCTGTAAGCATAGCAAAATTTGGTAATTTTACAAAGAATTCAAAGTATATAAAAGTTCACTATCATTTTGTTGATGAAAGTTATTTAAAAGGAATTATTGATGTTGTGAAAGTGGATTTAGTAAATAATATTGTGGATATATTCAGAAAATCTCTTGGGAGGGTGAAATCTTAAAAGTTCAGAGATATGTTAAATTTAAGAAATTAAGTGGATTACACTAGTATAAATGTAAGGAGGCGTATTGAGTATGTTATACATTTATACTGTAGACTATACATATAGTGGCGCTACCTCCAGGGTACTGTATGCATAGGCTTTGCGGATGTCTGGTGCTGTGACGAAGCACACAGGCAGGATCTCGTCTGGCCGTCGAAGCATGCGGTCGTGCGTGCGTGTGTACAGCTGGCTTGGCTGTGTCGTGTATACTTGCTTACTATTTTCTCTGTATTAAATATTGCTTATTATTATCACCAGTGTCTTGTTTATTTTCGACGCAATCGATCTACAATCCCAAATTATATTAACAAAATTAATTGATATTCATACTCATAATAAACATATGGGTATAGGAATACTAAGAAGACAATAAATTAAAGAATAAAATGTTAGATAGCGGAAAATAGCAACCTAATTTTAAAGGATGTAGTACCAAGGTGAAATCAGATTAAGTACTAAATACAACTACTTGATGAAACAACTTCGATGATTCATAACACAAAGTTCATAGAATGAAATACATCATGACAACATAAGAAAAAAAAGTTGGACTGCACAATCACAGAAAGAGAAACAAAAATAAAGGCTTAAAAGAATAATGTTTTATAATTAGATATATATGAAGAAAAACATAGACTGCTGATAACTTGAACAAAAAAATTAGAAGACCTTGAGGGCTTATACATGATTAAAGTGTTCTACTTGAGCGATGTTATCCTTTTTTTGTTATCTTCTGACGTTAAATAATAAGTAATAAGCTGTTTTCTCAATATAAATATAATTCATGACGATTATTTTCATGCCGAAATTGTGATTAGGCACAAAATCAAATAGATTAAGAATTCAGGGATATAAGCAAAGACTTTCATTTCGCATCACTTGTCTTAAATAGCCATTAGAATTTTTCTCCCGAAATTCCTAATAAATACACCCAATGTAGACTCTATTCAATCTTAAAAATATAAAGAATCGTCGTGGCATTCTTTTTCTCAAGGAAATACCTATCTATTCAATAATAATGTGAAAAACTGATCATATTCAGACATACCTCAAGTTTCATGATTTATTGACTTCGTTGGATTGACCATGTACATTCAAATAATTAATTGTAGTACAAATGACTATTTTTTTGAGAACACAATAGTCGACGACCAGTGTAAATATTTGAAATTTTTAATTTAGCTTAGAATTCGGTAGAATAATGGAAAACTCTTGAAGCCAAATAAAAACTCGCTTTTGTATCTCATAATACTTGTTTAAAATAGTAATTCTTATTTTTGTCTTCCAATTATGAAGAATCTTGACAGACTGGGATCAATTATTTGAAATGTTTAAAGTAGTCGTAAACTATTCTCCTTTCGAGAAAAAATCAATTTTATCAATGATTGATTTTTTATGTTATACATAGCCAAAACAAGGTAGCTAACGAGTCAGAAGTCATTTAATTATGTCTGGAACTGGTAAGTGCATTACATTGTTACCATATGGAAAGCTATTTAAGCTTAAAAACGTACTGACAACAATACTATTCATTTTTGGTGATAAATGACGCTCAAATTCAAGTAGTATAAATAAGAACTCTTTAGAAAGTAAAAAATTATGGGATAATCGCATGGATAACGTCGATGCGACTAATCGATATAGTCAGCGATGGCAGGAGCTACCACAGGAGCTAGATATATCGTACTATATCCCACTATTAGCAACCCAAGTGTGGTTTCATACAGTATTTTTACTTAGTAATTGGTCTTAATGATCAAGAGATTATAAAGACATTCATCAACTTTAAGAATATGAAAAATCAAGAAACAAAAAAGTATTATAAAAGAAAAAAGTTGAACTAAAACATTCCTGGATAAACAAAAATTCGCTTAGTCCACAAGTAAATGAAACTCAAAACCTAAAGCTTACTCTCAACATCCACAAAATGAAAAAGTATAATCTTTCAATTATTTTGATTTAGATTTCTAATACTTCCTTGTCCATGTACAAAAACTAGAAAATTTCAGAATTAACTAGGTAGGATGATGGTCATTGAGCAAGCTCATCGCAGACGGTGCCAGAGAGGAGAGTCTCTAGCTAATCGGGGTTCAACATTGGAGGTATATACATGTCCCGGTGCTGAATATACCCAAAGCAACAGTATACAGATTTATTTAGTCTGGTGAACTCTCATTGATTGTATTCTCTCCTCTCTAGCACCTTCTAACATGAGCTTGCTTACTGACCATACTCATTGCTGGAGTGCACTGGAATATTCTTACTAAATTATTAGGAAATCAATAAAAAATATTATGATGGATAATTTAATTATGAAATAGGATTATCTCAAAGAAAAATTAGTTCATAAATTTAGTTCGAATACTACAAATATGAAGATTTCAAGATATTAGTGATGTATTATAATATTAGTTATTACATAAGTGCATGTGATCTTCTGCTCTCCAACATTTAAATTGATGAATTTCTAGCATATAATTTTTGGAAATATTTTACGTCTTTATGTCGCATATCTTATACTTCTTCGGTCAATAATCTAATCAACACAGAATCGTAAGGCTTTATATTTTGTTTTCTATGCACAAAAATTGTATATTATGCAAAAGGCATATATTATTAGTCAAAAGGCTTTGAATAGAAATTAGCGATTTTTTGCCTATTATGTTACAAATAAGTATCTGCATCATCAATAATACAGCCCTATAGAATGAAGAGAGTCCATCAGTTTGGAACTCTTATAAAGAGACATAATGATGAAACTTAATTACGTTTGTTTGTCTTTCTAACGTCACCATGTTCCTGCGCTCCTCCCTTTTTCACCCTCTGCCTTCCTGTACCATTATGTGCTCCATCTCTAAGTTGGTTTGTTTCTAAAAGAAGAGAAGATTCGTCTCCTATGATTCTAGATAATTTACTTGATAGACCAAATAGATTTTTTTATGCAACTGGTGAGCTTTGTCCTCTACTTACTTAACGCACTATCCCCCTAACATTCAAAAAAACACGAATACTTACAATTTATAAAGAAAAATGAGATATTATAACATGTGATCTCAATTTTCATCCAGCTTTAAATTTAAATAAAGATTAATTACTTTTTTTTAGATTTAAAAAAAAAATGTTTTCACTCCTGATCAGATTCAGCTAATTAGAAAATTGGTAGATAGAGTTTACGAATACACATCTTACTCTGTGGCAGATCAGTGAATGAGCGAGATGCTAGAAAGCACTTCAAACAACTACTTATAACCAACCGGGCAGCGTCACAAATAAATAGACCTAAATAATAAAGGTAATCCTGCAGTTCAAACAAAATAACCACAAGTACAGCAAAAGAAAAAAAATAAATCAAAATGGCAATGCACTTATTGAAACGAGCAGCGAGAAGCATGTGATGATTTAAAGTGGCGAGCTTTTCTATGCACAATGACATGAAAAGCTTATATTGAGAGATGTACCTCGTTATGGAAACTGTCTTTTTCTCTACCTTGCTCTTCACAGATAAACAGTAGCAACAAAAAAGCTTTAGTAAACTATTCTCTAATCAAAATGTTTAAGTAAATGTAAAAATCCAGATGAATCCAAAAATTAAAAGAGTTACATGCATACAGTGACGCCGTAAGCTGAGATTTACTAACATTAATAGGTGAAGAAGGCAAATAATTAAAATAAACTATTTTCGGCAGAAAATATCCAGCTGCTACTGAATTAGACAATAATTATTTCTGAACAATAAATAAAAAGACCAACCCAGAGATTCGTAGAAAGATTCTACCTAAATTTGTAACTGCCGGTATCATTTTTTGCCTTTGATTCGAGCGTCACGCCATGGCCAGCCACCGAACGATACGCACAACTTACTCAACGCAAGCATACGTCACAGGATGGAGAAGAAAAACTTTTGTGCCTGCAGAGAGAGGAGTGAAATCTGGAAATAGGCATGTGGACCAGAGATTAGGTATGTATATTGCAGGGAGAGGAGGAGAAGTCACAGTTTGAGCGAAGCAGAGCGAAAGCGAGTGCCAAATCTTTATCCATGGAGTGAACTACACTTTTATATACTGTCTACGTATATCCCACGTACTTATAACAGACACGCTTGAACCTAATGCATTAAACTGACCAGAACAGTCAACACTTTTACTAATTATGATATTTATGAAATATGCAACACTATAGCCTAAGCTCCGGTTCTTTTCAATGAACATATGCAACATTGAATCAACTATGACCTGCAGCGTTAATAGCTAAGTCGACTAATGCATGGGCCGAATTTTGATTTTTGGTAGTCATAGGTTCAAATCTGGTTCGACTGTGATTATTTTTTTCATTTTATAAGGATATTAAATTTTTTTTATTACTTAATTTTTTTTTCGCAGCTACTTTTTTCACGTCTTGTCGAAAAATTTGTTTACAATGCAACGAATTGAACATATTTACAAAATTATACAGCGTAGAATGATACACGTCTGAATTCTTTTCAGAAAACACTACCCCGTTAACGGTAATTTTGTATAACATAAGCTACTGAAATTTAATTATTTTAGGCAGTCTCTCATGATGGTAACTAAATTATCATCGATTTATGTAGTCATCATTTTTTTATTGTTATCTCCGAAAAAAAATAATTTCTTCGTTTTCTAACCTCAAAATAGCACTTTCACCGCTTGATTTTGAGTTCTGAGACGGAAAAACAGTATTCGAAACTCGTATGTAAAGGCTTCTTTACGAATCTTGTTACGGCCCTCGCCTTTGGCTCGTGCCGTTAATATCTTGCTTCGTAAATATAAGCCTTTCCGAACTCGTACGAGATATACTATTACGCTTGCATGAATTCAACAAAAATTCTCGACATTCTCAGGTCCATTTATATTAGTCTGCATGTAAAGAAGGTGCTCATGTTTAGTAATATATTGTGTATATATGTATATATTTATCTTATCATATCTGAATTCTCATACAGTTGGTTTTTTTTGTGCCTTAGATTTTTATACCACAATTTGTTTTGCTTCTGTGGATTTTTCTAGTCTTGAAAAAGTATATATAGCACGTTCATATAAGATACAAATGTATAGACGGTGTGGATTATCAGTAGCATAATGCGTCTGTACTAAAGTTCGATAGATAACATATGTACCCTATTTGAATAAATCGAGTTTTTTTGTGCCTTTGGCTTTTTCTCACATTTTTTGTTTTTTGTTTTTATGATTTAATTTCTTATCTACAAGGTTTATTTTAGTATAAAAAAAACCTCTAATATTGGATTAAAATCCTGAAATTGTCTTTGTCCCCTCGAAAATAGGGCTGTGTACCGTATAACTTTATTTTTAATAAGGGGATCAAAAGTATACTAGGCCTATTTGTTTTCTAGGCATGTAATTATACGATACACGATTATTTCGTAATTTTTTACCGTAGTGAAACTATTGTAAATAATGATATATATTGTAACCAAACAAACACAGTGGCCAGGAAATTTCAGTAATCGTTTATAAAGCTGTTTTAAAAATTCTATTTTTATAGAGTTGACTCATTTTCCTCTGATCTACTTGGACACATAGTAATGGATTGATTAAAAAAAAAATAGAGATATTCATCGAGGCATCCACTTCATAACTATCTTTTCATAAAGTGGCAAAACGCGTTTGTTAACTCATACAAATTCTTACCTAAAAAATTATAAAATACCAAACTTTAATTGAAAAAAGTTTATGGGGAATATTTAATATTATTAAAGAATTTTTTTTCTTGGTCTACTAATTATTTATTTACGTCTCGGGACTTTGTGTACAAAATTTCTTATTTTAATATCAAATGGTAATTAAGTGAGATATGACTTACTACAAAATTCCACTATGTCCGAGATACGTTGTTTTGCACATTTTTTTCAATAACTTTCAACAATAGCGTTGATCTGTGAGTTTTAAAGTGTTCATCTGTTCGGAAATTAAAAAGCTTTAAATAGATAATGATATCATAGGTCTCTCGCTCTCTCTCTTTCTCCCTTTCTTATCTGATTTAGGGCTGTTGCAAGAAAAATCGGTGTTTTTGAAATCTAGTTCTTGTTCTTGAAATATAGGAAAATTAGATATTGTTTAGTTCTTGAGTCATTCGTAAATATAGTCATCTTGTTCTTGTCTTGATATAAAATTGCCATCTCGTCGAAAAATCTCTATCTTGACCTTTAAAATGTGAACAGTATCTTTTAGTGTGGGAAATATGAATATGTATATCCACACACAAATACTTGCATACACTTTTACACATACGACAACGTTTGTAAAAGTTAAGATATTATTTCTTTATAATCCTCTGTTTTAAATAATAATTTATTATAGTGTGCACTTGATTCACTGAATTTTAAAAACAATAATTTAATTTAATTTTTAGTAAAATTAAAAATTTTTTTTTTAATTGATTAAAAACATTGTTATCAGTGATCACTCAGAGACAAACTAAATAATTTGTCAAATAATTAAATGTCTTCATATATGATCGTTGATGACTATGTTTTCGATTATAATAATAAATTGTTGAATATGCTGAAGTAATTAACCATACTTTCAGAATACGTGAGTTCTCTTCCTTATTTATGTTTTTATAACGATTTTTTATTATCAAAAAACGGTTTTATGCTATTACAAGGGTAAAAAAAAACCAGATTTTAATTTCTTGATTGTAACATCTCATAAAGCATCTAAATATCGGTAGTTTACATTTAGGATCATCTTTATGAGTTATTTTGTCTAGATTTAATTCAAGAAATACAGAGATTTTGTGAAAAACTAGTCATATAACCTATCTACTTTTTTTTATGGCTAGAGAGCCTCTCTGATCAGACAGAAATAAACTACACAACAATAGATAATCCACTTTTACATTGTTGGGCTAACTGAAACCAAACAATGGATATAAATTTACAATATAACAATAATATACAATCTTTTAAAGATTAGAAAATAGCAGCAGATATTAGTAGAGAGATTGCTGACCGCAATGCTAACTGCCGAGACCACTTTTTGCCACTGGTTTGAGCGCCGCGCCATGGCCAGCCGCCGAACCATACGCACATCTTACTCGACGAGAGCTACGTCATAGGATGAGGGCGGGGGCACATGTGCACCTGCGAGGAGAGAAGAGGAAATCTAGAAATGGGCGTATAGACCAGAGATTAGGTATATATATATATTCCAGGGAGAGGAGGAGAAGTGTCCGTTTGAGCTGAGCGGTGAATCTTTTTCCATTGAGCGCACTACACCTATATATACTGTCTACGTATATCCCACGTGCAACTGACACGCTTTAACCAAATGGATGAACCCGACAAGAACTATTTGATCAACACATTTACTAATTGTGATCACCATACCGAGCGTAATCCTACGTAACATAGTTATGAACAATATAATACTCCAGCCTAAGCTCCGGTTCTTTTCAATGAACATATGTAACTTTAGAACTTCAACGGTCTACTGCATCAGTAGCTAAGGTTACTAATACAAGAGCTGAAGCTTGGTTTTTGGCAGTCATAGGTTCAAATCTCGTTCGACTATATCTTTTTTTTTTTTTTTTTTTTTTTTTTTTTTTTTTTTTTTTTTTTTTTTTTTTTTTTTTTTTTTTTTTTTTTTTTTTTTTTTTTTTTTTTTTTTGTTTT
>JAPYYV010003423.1:0-18403 GCA_030522625.1 Copidosoma aretas
TTTGTAATAGCCAATTTCAATAATATCAACTTCAGTAACGGCTCTTTTTGAAGTTTCACTTCTGCCGGGGGTCCCCAGACCCACACGTTTTTTTTTTTTTTAAGTTTGTTTCGACTGTTTTGGCATAAGAATCTCTTTTTTTTATTTGCAGAATGTTTTTCTAAAGGAAAATTTTATTTTCTAAAAAAAGTTTTACATACAATATATCGACATTTTGCTTTGTTTACAAGATATAGTAAAAAACCAAAACTGGCTTTCCCACCTCAATCTTCAATTTTTACCTTATAATTTAATAGCACCCCGCGGTTTTTTCTTTTTTTATAATTTGTTAAAACGTTTTTTGCAAGAAAACCCATAAACTACTTAGTTTCTTTCTGTATACCATAATTAGTAGCCTATAATAAGATAATAATGTTAGAAGTAGGTGTAATTCTTGAGGTAAAAACAGATTGGTTTATATGATTCTGCAACATTGCATAAGTGCATATTCTTTATTATCTAAGATCTCTTGAAAAATGAGTTTTTTCTGCTCGTTGTTTAAATAGAATTTAGAAATTTTTTTTCACGTTGCAAATGATGTCTGATAGAGTTACTAAAGAAAAGGCTCAAAAATATTTAGCGTGTGATAAACAAAGTGCAATTGTTTGTACATAAACAGTTTTTGAAGTGAACGTTTGCAAATAACTTTTTCGCTTACAACATTACAAATTCTTAATGATACATTACAAACACGGCAAATGATACAAATCAGAATAACACAACTAAAATATATATAAAATTGATGTAAACTCCCAAGCACTTGCTCCTTTGTCGTACTGAATAGTAGAGGACATCAAAAAATAGAACTCGGTTATAGGAGCATGAGTGTTTATTAATGACACAATGAATCAATATTTCGCCGTCATTCTGGCGGCGAAATATTGATCCATTGTGTCATTAATAAACAGTCATGCTCCTATAACCGAGTTTTATTTTTTGATGTCCTCTACTAAAATATATATCTCGCAAAAAATAATAGTTTTTTTCTATATAATTTTCTGCAATAGAGAACAGAACGATAATATAATGATATATTGAGGAATTATGTACTTAATTTACATGTTAACTGCAATTATTACTTGCTTACTAGAAAAATTATTTAAAAACAATATTTTTTTTTCAATCGAGTTTTTCCATGTACTACTACTATTTAAATTATTTTTTGCATAATTAATTGTTTAAAAAATTTAAAATTGTGAAATTGTGAATCGCACACTCGAAGTCTGACATGCTTTTTACATACTTTTTTTTAATTAACTCTCACGCCTGTATGTATGTATGTTTATCATTTCGCATGGCTAAGATTTTGGGGTCAACTCCTTAACTCAACTCAAGAACATTTTTAGACAAAGTCTTTATTTAAACTCTAAATCAAATACAAAAAATGAGCACGGCTCAATGCCAGGAGACGCGTGTCCGTTAGGCTCAAGAGTACAAGCAAGGAGACGTAAGTAATTAGCAGCACACTGTAAGGTAGGAAAGATTGCTCTAGGGACGAGCTGCTGTTTTCGGCGCAAGCGGGCCTCTTGAGCGCAGGGTCGTAGAGGAGCACTGGGCGGTGCTGCCACATTTACTCCCCTCCAGTGACTAGTGCGGTAAGCGCTGAAAACGAGACATGTTTCGCAGGGCTATCGACTTTGAGGAAGAAATTTGCGTCGTCTTTCGGAGGTCCCACTTCTAAAGTGGGTGGAGGAGCGGCGGGATGGCCAGTTCAAGCCTGCGTTAATCGTTGAGCGGTATGATCTGCCTCTGAAGCTTTTCGGTAGGCCAGCTTTAATAGGTCCGTCGAAACGGTCTTGCTTTGTCCGCTTATCTCGATGGAATCTCTCAATCATACCATTTGACTGAGGGTTGTACGATGTAGTGTGCATGAGTTGGGCGACTAGTATTCAAGTCAGCTCTTTGAAGAGCCCTGACTCAAATTGTGCGTCGCAGTCGGAGGTAATGAGCAGTGTAGTTCCAAAATCCACTATCCTGTGGTTGTAAGGCACCTTAGCGATGGTGGCTGTAGTGATGTTGGTTCCAAGAAATTTTTATTATATAATTCTCCACTGTTGGAGATCGTTTTTTTTTTTTGTGTGATACCAAAGTTATGAGTGGGTGTTATTAGTGAAATCTTACTTAAGGGTATGGTTTAAAGTATACTTTACAACATCATTACTTACGTTTTGCTCCATTATTTTCTGCTTATACGATTGGCACATCTTGGACATAACCAACCAGCTATATCCCTGAAGAACCGCCACGCCACTTGTGTCATCCTTTGTCTATGGTAAATTTCACAACATTATTATCACCACGCACAACTTTCTTATTTAATTATCAAACGATCAAAATCTTTATAATTTCATCACACGTTATCAAAATCACTTTGTATAGAAACAACACAAGTGTCGCTTGTTACACCGACAGAAGTATCACTATTATCACTATTATACTTTTAAACAGCACTTTAACTATATGTAAAAAATTCCACTCCTACAGGTATATCACTACATTTACTGTCAATTTTTTTAACACTGCCCAAATCACTTTCAAGTTCGTAATTACTGTTAATCAAAACTTTTCTGTCACATTCGCTATCACTATTGTCAATGTACTCATTGTCACTGCAAACAACAATCTCCGTTTACTTGGTCACACTCATCGGTAAAATCGCTAAAATTCACTACATCAGTGTCACTATCACTGCCACTGCACTCTCCACTTGTAAAGGGGATAACTTCTTATTCGTAGTTCACGGGTGATTGTATCCGTGGTCTATCATCATCCGCCGGCAAGAGGTGCAGTTGTCTCGGTGCGTTAGTTATAACACTATAACCAGTAACAAACACATTCCTTTTTTTGATCAGAAGCAGATATGGCACGGTAACGATATCACTGCCCACACCACTTGGGCCATTACCACTACTAAGCCTACTTATTTTTTTTTGTTTAAGTTCCCATTTCACATATTATGACGCACACTGGTCAAAAAAATTATAAAATATTTTTCTCCTACACATAACAGTTCACATTGCAGATCTTCTTCTGTCTGATGCAGTATATATATTGATCTTACACGACGCCATAAGTGCATATCAATCATTTTGTAAATACAGCAGCAAATGCAAAGGGTTTGAGTTATTTTTTGCTTTGAAAAATTTGCTATAGGGATACCACTTGGTCCCCTTGCTTATAAGCCCTGGAGGTATATTATTTACTTCTTCTATGGTAAACACATGTAATTTTAAAATTCTGCAGTAAATTTTCCACAATAACACTTCCGCCACGACGTTTTCTCCAATTCAGACAAATGGAAATAATCTACGACGTCTAAATCTTAGCACACTATCAAGACAAGGGTTCACTTCTGGATCAACTGCACTTTCTATAGTAGATATAGGAGTATCGTCGGGAACAATAATCTTCTTATTTCGAATCATCCAAGCGAGTAAAATTCTCGCTACAATTTGCGGAGATTCACTGGGATCGATCGCGATTTCAAAACGATGCTACCCTATGGACGTGTCCATCACGGTCAGTAGAATCGATCAAACTGAGTAGAGACAGAATGAATAAAATGTAAACGAAGGTACATTCTCAAGAGATAGAATTTGATGATCAAACTTTTCTCCTATGTCTCTCTCTCTCTCTCTCTCTCTCTCTCTCTCTCTCTCTCTCTCTCTAATGAAAACATGCTGATTGTCATCTGGTAAAAGAAGACCATAAGAATGTTTCCAATATCTCTTTCTTATGTGTAGAAGAAAGATGTTTTGTACATAGCTAATCTGTCGAGGCTCCTGGGTGTAGAGTTACATGCGCGTGCCCGCGCGTACATATAATACAATACCTACGGTGATGTTTGAGGAGAGGATTCGTCGCAGCGATCATATAGAAGTTAAAGGCGTAATCAGTGTGCCAAGTAACAAGATGTACATTTATGTAGAGACGTACTTCTTCTTTGCTTTGTTTTGATGTTAATCGCGTAACATACGATCTTTCCGTGACCAAAACAGCATTCTACTGTGTAAGATACTCGATTACTTGAGTAGAATGCAAAATTTGCAGAAATTGCATTTTTTCGCAAGACCAATTGTCCAGCTGTCTAGGGTTACACACACAGACATTCTCTGTTCGAATGTCTTGTAAGTCAGTCTGTCGAAAAACTCTAAGCTATTCTTTTTTTTTCCATCAAATCATATTTTATTACATACAGCTGTGCTTTTTTTTTTAAAGAAACTCTTATTGACATTCTCATTTCTCGTACATATCTAACATCGTGTCTTTCTCGTATTATATATTGTTCCCTGACCGATTCGTCCTCACTACCACTCCTACCACGTTGGTAGAAAAAAAAACTATTGTCTCCACAGATTTTTCTCTTCTCCTGACATTTGGTGCAGTCGGGTGAAAGTGCATATAAGGAGTGTATATAAGGAGCGATCGTCCATAGTTTTATCAGTGAACCTTTTACGATGAAGGAAGTTACAAAGACACATTTGATAAGCGTTTGGAGATGCATGTTGGGAGTTGCGCTTGCTCGCGACTCCTATCCTCGAACAATGTGTACAAAACAATGGAGTACCGATTTGGAAACGTTAGCGATTGACCATTTGTGTAACGATGCGAGAATGAAAAGTGTCATACAGCATTATCGTAAGTTAATTTTTTTTCTACGATTAGCTAACCCGTTTTATTATAACATTATTAATCTGTAGTAGTAAGAGAAATGATAGACGATAATGATGGGGATGAACTTCTACTACAATGCAGTCAGTTCGTAAAAACGATTTACCTTAACCTTCAAAACTCTGACTATACTATCTTGTCCGATTGATGATTCGCACGCGACTTTACGTATTTGGAAAAAAAATCATATTTATGACGTGTTTCTCTAATATGTTCTATCAATTTGGATTCAGATGATAGTGAATCAGAATAAGAATCAACATCATCTAGTGATGACAGTACTATGACAAATAATGACACAAGCGAGGAAAATGAGGGTTAGTTGAGACTTGTGCAAAAAAACTTGCACGTGATGTTGTAACTTTAATAATAAACATGTAAGCCTTTTTTTAAAAAGTGGAGAGGGGGCACCACCAAAATTTATTCTTAAGAATGTATCTGTACGTCATTACCCCCGGTTTGGATACGAGGGTCGAGAAATCTGTGAAAGAATACCACTACCACCACCTAATGTTGACGCTTATATTTGGCTCAATAGTTGCGTGCAAGACTTACATAATCAACTTTGCGAACACAGTGGTCGAAACGATTTCGTTGGTGTAGCAATCGACTCATCGTACTTAACTCACGGACTACTATGGCTCTCGTTTCGTCCAATACAAAATTTTAACGTCGATGCTCTCTGGAATCTGATCTATTCCGCAGTACAGAGTTTCAACGATTTCGATATTAATGATTCTCCATCAATTAGAAGTGCAATGGTAAAATATATCAGTGATCGCGGCCGTGTAGCGTTGACAGAAATATCGGTACGCAAAAGATATATACTGACCATAAGGAATGATGACAACTTATGACTACCTCGATCGCTAGTCACAGCTTTTGCTCAAGCTATCAGGGGTCAGATGCGATCAGGTAAATGTGCACAATTACTGGAATCTTCTGAGGAACTAAAGGGGTGGGATTCAAAGAGAAGCAGCTAAACGGCTGATAAATTCGGCAAACGTGCACATTGATCTTGCAGGATGTACTCCCAATGACATCCACAACTTTTCATTATTTTTTGCACATCAGAGTACTGTTATGGTTGCAAACTCATCTCGGGGTTTTGGTCATGGACAACCTCCTCTGTACGATGGGACCCGTTTGGTTCTCGAAACAAACGGGCGAGTTAATTACACACTGCGATTAATTTATTATACAAATTTTAATCATTCTGAACCAATTTTAACTTTGGTTGGCGCATGTGGCAGTGCTGGTTATCGATACCTTGTAACAAAACCTATTGGCGCGTCGAAGATCACAGATGTTCAAACAAATTTCACGGATGCATGCAAACTCTACCATGTGAAAATGCAGCAGATTTATTTACATAATGCATGGTATGTAATAGATCGTCTTACAACGCTGTCTGTTACGCAAATTATTTAAAAAGAGGTTTTTTCTGTGTGCAAAACTATACGGTTAAAAAAAAAGGAAAGAATCAAAAACATAACGTGTGTAGTATCATGTTTTGTACAATGTACAAAGTTGACCTACCAATTAGTCATCTTTGTTACATTCAACCGATTTCTGCATCCAAATAAGCAGATGACGTTATATTCATATTTTACGATTTCGTAACACAACAAACCAAACCAGTATTGGGAGTTTAAAAAAAAATTTTCACGTTGTAAATTTATGCGTTGTACAATTAGCATGCCCCATGTGTTGCGATATCAAGGACACGTCAATCAGATGTGACACTTGCGGTATTCGTGAATTTGTATTCACCGACGACCCAGTTAAACAATTCGTCTAATGAACTATGATTCATCAGTGGTTTTTAAAAATGTTGTTTGTATCGTGCAGAATGCTCAGGGTTTTGACGCACAGTTTGTATTTAAATATTTGATTGAAAATCATGCTTATCGCGTGAAACCCACGATTATACTGAACGGTTTTAAAATTATTTTACTGAAATATCGAAAAATAAAGTTTATAGACAGTCTCAATTATTTTCATATGACATTAAGTAGCTTGCCGAAAATCATGTGGCTCACCAGATATTAAAAAAGGAATTTTTCCACATTTGTTTAGTACACCCAAGAATCAAGCGTACGAAGGACGTTTACCAGCATTACACTATTATTCGCCAGATTCCGTGCGTAGTAAAGAAAGGGAACAATTTTTACATTGGTACAATGAAAACGTTGTCAATGGATACGTATCCAATTTTAGAAATGAAATTGTAAAATATTGCAAACAAGATGCAACAATTTTAAGATGAGCTTGTTTGGCTTTCAGAAAATTTTTTGAAAAATTAAGTGTCGCTCAGTTCGCAGAATGCACAACGATAGCTTTGACTTGCATGAAAGTGTACAGAAAAAATTTTCTTTTCTAAAATAAACTTGGAATGATACTACCTGAAAGATAGTGATGGACTCACAATCATTCTATTAAAGCTCTTTAATGGCCTAAGTGGATGGAATGGAGAGTCCTGGATCGTTTCATCGAGCACATTGGATACGGTTGTGAAAAAAAACTACCGGAAAATATACTAGTTGAATGATTCTGTGCCCCGCGTCACGATGAGAATCACAAAAGTATTGTGTTCCAGTCTTTGTTGTTATGGAATCAACAGAGATAATAATCTATTTACTGTTGAATCGATGGACGAAAGATACCAAAAAAACGCGTGGAATGAGTAATAGAATTCGATCAAGTGGTTATTGATTAGTAGAAAAGTGGTAGTGCGATCTTAACCTAGAAATTCGCAATGACGAAAGGTTGCGACTGTTTATACTTGTAACTGAAGAAACCTTGAAGACCGAACCGTTAAACCCTCGGGATGCCTTTTTTAGTGATCGTACAGGTAATACTGTGAAAATGTATGAATGCCAAGGTAACGAAAAAATAAAATTCGTTGATGTTTGTTCTCTGTACCCGTAGATTTGCAAACGTATTTTGAATCAGGCATCCACGAATTTTTGTTGGAGAAGAGTGTTACGAGATCGTGGGAAATAATAATGATGTATCCAAAGTTGATGGACCACTTATCAAAAGAGGTGTCAGAGCTGTTGGTAAAGAAGCTGTTCAAGCAGGTATAAACATGATGTCTCACGTCACCACTAGAAATGTACCTTTCAGAAAGACATTTTATGATCGTGTGAGAAAATCTGGCAATGTGCTAAAGAGGAAAGCCGAAAAAAAGTTGGATAAGCTCATGAAAGGTTCAAGATATAAAGTCGGGCAATTCGATACTCCATTTCAGTCCCAACTGCTTTGTGAATGGGTACGGTTGATGCGTGGTCATCGTCGTAAGACCAAAGGTAAACAGAAAGTAGTAAAAAAAGTCTCGCGATTAACGAAAAAAGAAAGCAAAACCAAAGGCGAGTGTTGCATCGAAGAAAAAGAAGAAAATAAGAAAGGTGAAGAAAAAAAGGACTGCTAGAGACATTTTTGACGGTTAAATAAAAAAATGGCTTTCTTACACTGTCACTCTTGCGAGTGTTTAACATCTGAACTACTTTTGTTCGATATCCCACCGACGCAGACAACCATCAAAGGATCGCACTGGGTACAATACAAACCGATATCATCGCTAACGGACGACTCAGCGATAGAATTCATCGTACCAAGTAATGGCGACGAATACATTGATCTCGCGCACACAATGATTAGTCTCCGTGTCAAATTATGTATTGATAAAAACAAAGAACAAAATGCTGACCTATTTTCTGTACGCATCGAGGAAGCTAATGTTCTAGTCCGACGTGTCAAAATAGGTCAATCTGATGTACTTGCCCACGCCAAGGCATTGTAAAAAAGTACGGCGAAATATCTACTTACAAGGGTTAAGGTTAAAACAGTGATTATGCGCAGTGTAATTTATAGTAAGACTTTGAATAATATAATTTTGCGACAAATACCAAAACGAATCATTGTCGGTTTTGTGAAAAATTAAGCCTATAACGGTGATCGCACAATGAATCCATTCAATTTTTATCATTTCAACACTAATTTTCTCTGTTTGTACATAAATGGTGTTTAAGTTCCTTCTAAACCGTTGCGACCAGACTTCAAAAGAAATAATTTATACGTCGATGCATATCACACCTTGTTTTTGGACACCGGTTTTGCACTTTCTTAACGAAGGTAACCTCATTGATCGCAAATCTTATCCAAACAGATACTGTCTGTTTGCTTTCGATTTAATGCCAGATTTATCGGCCAACGAATGTTCCCATCGGAACCTAACTAGATACGGTAGCGTTAGATTGGATGTTCGGTTTGCCGAAGCATTGACCACGACCGTAAACTGTATCGTGTATGCCGAATACGAGAACATTCTCGAAATTGGTGCATCACTTGAGATCATCGTTTGCTTTAGTAGTAAGATGGCGCCGTCAGCTTTACGTACTTTATACGTTACCCTTGGCTTCCACCAGTTAGTCTCTGGGTTTGCTTGATAGTGGTATCATCAAACATACGTCATGGATCTGGTTGTGGACATTAAGTATTTTAAAGTGAAGAAAGACGTAGCAGTACCAAAAGAAGTGGCTGTTGTGGGCTTACACAATGATTTTTCTTCGCATTGGATCGTAACACCACCTTGTAATTTAGAAAAGTCGACGAAGGAAGTAAAACAAAAAAACCTATGGTTATTCACGCGTCATAACAGACTTGACTACTTTAAGGGTGAAGTACCTTTGAAATCGATTTATAAAAATTTTGCAAGATATTGGAAGAAGCGCACACAAAATTTATGTCAGAGGTTGTGAAAAGTGGTATGATTCAAGCAAAATTACGGTTTGTAAAGTAATAAGTTCGGAATACGAATTGGATTGTCCGTCTTTCAATAATTTATCATCAGATTTTTATTGCATGCATCACGCGTTGAAACCAGATTATCAAAAATATCGGTGTGCCTTGAACAACACACATAAATTAAAATATTGGCTCCGTGAACGTGATAACAACAAAAGATCCTCAAAATCAACGATGATTTGTCATGGACAGTCTACAAATACTGAAAATCTTGTCGCATATCAACTCGCATACCATCGGCGTATTCACAGCCGATCAGATCCCACGGGTGTGGACGAAACCGACTGCACTCGTCATGAGCACTGACGATCATACAAAACAAGGTATGCATTGGGTCGCTGTTTACGTAGATATACACTCCAACGGCTTGTATCTCAATAGCTATGATATTCAGCCTTTCGTACCGGAACACAAAAATCGACTTCGAAGAAATTGTAAAAAACTGCGTTGTAATGCAAAACAGTTGCAATGTATGTCTTCTAACGTGTGTGGTCAGTTTCGCTTGATGTTTCCATTTTATATAAGGTCATAAATCATAAATCAGGTTTTCAAAAATTTCTGGCAAATTTTTCCGATGACTTGAAAAAAACGATAAAATCGCCTGATGCTTCCTTTCATTGAAATAAAATAAAAAAATGATGAGTTCAGTGTCGCGTAGTGGTGGTTGTCCGGTAAGATGTTTACAAAGTAGTTGCTGCAAAATGTCATTGATATAAAATGTATTTCTCTGAATTTATTATTGTAAGCGAATCCATGTATGCTTTTATAATTTGTAGTCGACACATTTCTAAAAGAACAGCGACAGATGATTATATTTTAGCGTTAAGAATTTCAAGAATAAGAAACGTCAGCATTCTGTGAGCCTACATCTGAATGTTTTTGAAAGCGCGTGATACATGATCGTGCTTGTATCAAGTAACGCTGTTTTCGACGAAGTTTACGTGCTCAAACATGTTTTGCCACTTCCAAACGTATCTTACCCCCTCTCTTTATCAAACTACTTCCTATACGAGGACTTCAATCGAGCGTCGATTTCTGTTGAATCGCCGTACCTTTAACACCGTAGATCGTAAAATGGAGCCCCTGAAGAAGAGGACACCAGATTTGAAAGCTACGAATCTCTTGAGTGTAAAGCGACAATCATCACCTTAGATAGTTTGCAAACTGTATAGCCTGAATAAATCCTTTTGCAAAAAAGCCACAGTTGGACTGGAGTACAAGAAGTTGCTCAACGACGATTGGTAGCCTACCGTTTGACTGTTGAGCCACGATTTCGAAGGTATTCTATTCAAAATTTTGGACTAGAGCGAATTTTAAATGGCTTTTGCTGATATCGAGAAGTATTTTACCACGGACAAAAGTAACTTGCAGGAGATTAAGATTTACGGTTCCGACTGTTCCCTGGAGTTCACCGTAAGTTACAAGGAAAAGGCGATTGAAATTAAAGAAGGGTTGAAGCAAAGTAAAAGTAGTAGTGTTGTGAAAATGTATCGCCGTAGTTTAGTGCTTAAAAAAGTAATCTTTTATAATTTAAACGGCTTTATTGTTCTGTGTATGGATAGAAATTTACATGTATTTAGCGCTTTATCCGATGTTATGCCTGTAATTATATAGAACTCCGTTTAATACATTATAGACAAAGTAATTATGAACACAATGCACAAATTGACTATTATATGCCGAGTGACGTAAAAAAAATTCTTAGCGATATGAATGTTGAGGATGTAGAGATTTTTAACGAAAAACATGTATAGTTAGATACAGTGAAAGGCATAAACTTAACGAAAGAGTTTAAATTCGATCTTATTCATAACACTGCGTCGTTTCATTTAAATGCGCTTGGAGAAGCTGTAAATTCGAAAACATACTAAATGATGTACTTAATTCTTGTGTTTACTTAACTATAATTTTTTAAATGCAGTTATAATCTAAAAATTAAATAAATAAACTTACTTTATTTTGTGTTTACTTACATTTATCTAGTTTCTTATCCTTATCAATCACATTACATTAAAAATCATTGATAACTCAATTGAAAAAGAGGAAGTATACCCCTTCCGGGATCATTTTTGTTAACCTCTTTAGATACAATTATTGAAAAATACCGCTTGAGTGATTGTCAAATAGCAGGAGGACAAATAGTACTTTCCTATAACCTAATAAAATAGCTACCCCCTCCTAATCGGTTGAGGTGGAGGGAGAAAGCGGTGGTTGGTGGGAGATGGTAAGGTGGAGGGGAAATTTTGCACGGAGTATCACTCTCCCTCACTCTGTGCGCACGTTCTCGACCGCCGCACAGTGGTCTGAAAAGTACGAAAATTTCACTAAATTCGTGTGTTCCACGAATTTTTAACCAAAATAAACGTTTTTGGGCTTATTTTACTTCTATGATCATAACCTACAAGAATCCGTTTCCCTCAGTCCTGTCACGACTTTGTATCTACATGTTTTTCATGTATATATATATAGCGAATCTCGATAGTGACATTACTGTGTATACATAAAAACGTTGTTAAAGTCAACTAATTTGTACCAAATTTGTCGTACGGGTGTTTGTAGGGTCGCTGATTATGAATCTGAAGTTAGATTTGACAAATTCAAAATGGCGGATCCAAGATGACCGACAAAATTTTCAAAAATCAACTAATTTGTGCCAAATTTAGTCTACAGAGGTTTTTGGGGTCGCTGATTATAAATATGGAGTAAGATTTGTCAAATTCAAAATGGCGGATACAAGATGGCGGACACAATTTAAAAAAATCAACTGATTTGTACCAAATTTAATGTACGGAGGTTTCTGAGGTCGCTGATTCTAAATCTGGAGTTAGATTTGCCAAATTTAAAATGGCGGATCCAAGATGGTAGATAAAATTTTCAAAAATCAACCGATTTGTACCAAATTTATTGTAAAGGGGTTTTAGGGGTCGTTGATTACGAATCTGGAGTTAGATTTGCCCAATTAAAAATTGCAGATACAAGATGACGGACAAAATTTTCAAAAATTAACTGATTTGTACCAAATTTGGTGTACGGGGGTTTTTGGGGTCGCTGATAAAGAGTCTGGAGTTACATTTTCTAAATTTAAAATGGCTGATTAAATATGGTGGATAGAAAATATAGGTATTGTATCTTTGTATTCTTCCATAGTACTACTAAATTACAGAGGTTTCAAAAAAAAATTTCTGTTAATCGTTTCACTTGAAGTGGAATGCTCCTATATATATATATATATATATATATATATACACATGGGTGTGTTCATTATTCCATACATTTGCATATGTAGCCTGCTTAAGTGATTATTTGGGATGTTTTCATCGATAGAGAGAATAAAAATCAAGTTTTTAGTCATTTTTATATATTTTTCATTGTTTTATTTCAATAAATAATGCGAATAGTTACAATTTGTTATATATATACCTTGATTACATGTTTAAAATGATAGATGACACCTCGAAGGGAATCGGATTCTTGTAGCCTATGATCTTACGAACAAAATAAGCCTGAATTTGTATTGATTGAGTGAAAATTCGCGGAAAGCACGAATTTTGATAATTTTTTTGTCTTCCTAAATCACTGTCGCAACTTTTCTGCTGCCTCGCGTGCCATGCCTACCGTGATCCAGGTGCAACTCAACTTTGGTATATTAATTATTAAAATACCTTCTGTTTACCATTACACTAAAAATTTGTAAAGTACACTGAAAAAATATTATCGTAGCGTCTGATATGAGGTATGGCTAATACAACTGTACAAACTATAGTAAAGCCATTATAGTCAAACTGGCGATACCACTCTGGCAGTTTCTACCACATTTTTTTTACCACATGATGACGGCAGTAGACTGCAGTCAATTTAACTGAATAAATTGGTTGAATTATAGGCTGCTTTCGGCATTAACCATAGTTTGTTAGTCACGTGGTATTTTGAATGAGTGCGTGTGAGACAACGTGATATCATCGTCTTCCTCGCACTCATTCAAAATACCACATTTAAATAGAGAATGTATATAATCAGTCATATCTCAGGATTTCTTTGACCGATTTTTGTCGTAGTCAATAGCATCCAAAACTGTTTTTGATGAAATTGAAAAATGATAAGATTGAATAATCAATAAGATTTCAATGTTGCAGCCGACGTTCCCTTCAAGTGAAATGTCTCCAATAACTGCCACGTAAGGTCGAATAGACAAATTCTTTTCTCTGAACTCTTCATAACAAGTTAGCTCTGCAGCTGTCTTAATTTTTAAATATTTATACTTTCAAATTATCGGATAACTTTTTTATTAACGAGTAAAATATTGAAGCAAGCCATATTTCGGTGATTAAAAAAAATACAATAAACATGAAATACGCGTTTACTACTGCCTTTCTATATTAAATCCTTAAAATACTATCTCGCCACGTGAAACTACTAATTACTAGATTACAAATTATTTACCTGAACGTTAATAAGAAAAGAATTTTGAACATCTTGAAGAGTTGACCCAAAAATAGCTTCACCGCTTTTTCATTTTCTAACTATGGTTCCCAATATTTATGCTTTCAATTTATCAAATCTGACTCCAGATTCGTAATCAGTGACCCTAAAAACCCCCGTACATCAAATTTGGTACAAATCGGTTGATTTGTGAAAATTTTGTCACCCATCTTGGATCCGCCATTTGGAATTTGGCAAATATAACTCCAGATTCGTAGTAGCGACCCTAAAAATTCCCGTACATTAAATTTGGTACAAATTGGTTGATTTTTAAAAATTTTGTCCGCCATCTTGTATCCGCCATTTTCAATTTGGCAAATCTAACTTTAGATTCGTAATCAGCGACCCTGAAAACTCCCGTACATTAAACTGGGTACAAATCGGTTAATTTTTGAAAATTTTGTCCGCCATCTTGTATCCACCATTTTTAATTTGGTTGATCTAACTTCATATTCCTAATCAGCGACCCCAAAAATCCCTATACACCAAATTTGGTACAAATTGGTTAACTTTAACAACGTTTTTATGTGTACACAATAATGTGACTATCGAAATTCGATATATATATATATATACCTAAAAAATACGTGTACAAAGTCGTGACAGGACTGAAGGAAACGGATTCTTTTAGGTTATGGTCTCAGGAGTAAAATAAGCCCAAAAACGTTAATTTTGGTTGAAAATTCGTGGAACGCACGAATTGAGTGCAATTTTCGTACTTTTCAGACCACTGTTCGCCGAGGCCGGGGATGGCCGGGTATCGGGGTCTATTTGGGTCTGTCCATAGTGTTGTAATAATTACTTACGTGGATGTGCTAAAACCTGTCGTCGGGCTCGGTGAAGAAGCCGATGGCTGCTCTGTTGTGTATGGCAACCTTGAATTTCTGACATGCCTCGCATTGTTGGCACCAGGAGCGTGCGTCTTGCCGAATGCCTGGCCAGACGAATCTTTGGGGCAGCGGACGACCGGTTGTTCTGCCTGCTGGGTGTGAGAGCCGGTGAATGACGTCGAAGGCGTTGCGGCATAAGGACGCCAGCAGGTAGGGCCTGACGCCGTTGTTTGACATATCGCAGTGGATGGTTTGGTCGTCAACGGTGAGGGCCTTGAGTTGCAGACTGGAGTCCTCTAGAGCGTTTGGCTCGTCATCTGAGGCTTAGGCCTCTGCAATGGTAGTGGCGTCAAGCACGCTTGGCATGGACATCATCTCTGTAGCTGGGCTTAGAATATTGACTGCGGGCTGGGCGTGAGTGGCTGAAACAGATAAGGTAGTCGGAGTTGCCGAGCAGGTGTCGTTTGGCCTAGACAAGGCGTCTGCGACAACATTATCTTGGCCACGGGCATGAAAAAGCTTGGTGTTGTGGTACAGGATGTACTCCAGGTGGCGTGCTCTTCTCGGTGACGCTTTGTCAGAACGCTGCAGGGTGGCCAAAGTCAGTGGCTTGTGATCTGTGAAGATCGTAAACCTGCGGCTTTCTTGCAGTTGGCTTAAGTGTTTCATGGCTTCGAATATCACAAGAAGCTCGCGATCGTACAAGCTGTAGTATTTCTGTGTGGGGTACAGCTTGTGTAAAACGAAGCCTAGAGGTCGCCACGAACTATTGGGCTGCTGCTGTTCCAAGACTGCTCCGATGGCGACGTCTGACGCATCGGTCCTGAGAGCTAAGGATGCCTTGGGGTCCAGGAACGTCGTGCAGGCGGCTTGTGTGACGCTGAGTTTGGACTTGTTGAAGGCCTGCTCGGCTTTGGTATCCATTTAAGAGTCGCCTTTTTGTGTATCCCTTTTAACAACTCATGTAGTGGCGCTTGCAGGTCGACTGTATGTGGAAGACAGTACCTGTAATGATTCGAACACTGAGAAATCTGTGAAGCTCCGTCGTATCGTTAGGCTTGGAGTAAGCCTTGATAGCGTCCGTTTTAGCTCCAAGAGGTTGAAATCCGTCCTTGGAGATTTTAAAGATTAGATACGGGGCCTGCGGGATGCCGATGGAGCACTTCTGTGGTTTGAGCATCAGCTTGGCTTTTCAGAGCTTCTCAAACAGCTGTCGAAGATGACCCAAGTGTTCTTCATGGGACGTTGAAGCGATGTAGATATTGTCTATGTAGGCCTTGGCGAAAGGCAGCTTCCAGAGGAGGTGGTCTAAAGTGCGTTGCAGAGACTGGACTGCGTTCCGAAGTCCTAGCGACGTGCCTAGAAATTCAAAAAGGCCAAAAGACGTCGTGACAGCTGTTTTCCTTATATCCTTGGCCGCGATTAAGATTTGGTAGTAGGCCTCCTTGAGGTCGACCGTAAAGAAGCCTGAGCCTGGGCTTTCTTGAAGCAGGTCCTTGATTATCGGCAGTGGATGTCTGTCTGGGCTTGTACGCGCATTCAGGCGGCGGTAATCTCCAGTGACACGCCACGATCTGTCCTTCTTTGGCACCTAGTAAATGGGACTCGCACACTGGCTATTGTAGGGCCTCATTACTCCTTTTTCAAGTAGCTTGGCAAACGCTCTTTTTGCCAGGTCGAGGCGATCTTCTGTAAGACGTTGGGGACGCTCGGAGATTAATGGTCTCGTGGTGTTGATTGTGTGTTCTACCGGAAGACCCGGGGGCTGGACTGGGCTGCTGCTTGGCTCGAACAGGTCCGTAAACTCTTTGCACAGCTCAGCGTACTTTTGGGAGAAGGTGGAGCTGGCGTCAAGTAAGATAGCAAAGTTGCCCTGTGAAGAGTTCCTTAGAAGGTTAGGCCGGTGAGCGGGTTGATGAGCCTCACGCCCTTGCGGTCTGGTAACAGACCGTATTTGGCCAGGAAGTCCGCTCTAATGATACTGTGTGGTACCTTACCAGCGGTGAAGATGCAATTGAGGTCTCTCCGGAGGCCTAGATTTAGCGAGAGCTTATGTGAGTCAAAAGTCCGGATGGTGGACTGGTTGGCGGCGTACAGGGTGAGTGGCTGCTGTTGCAGGTTTCCTTGAACTGCCGACCTTGGCAGGACGGAGAGAACAAAGCCGGTGTCGATGGAAAAACGCAGGTTGGTGCGTCTATCGCAGACGTGCAGGCGGTTTTCGATGGTGTGCGTGCTCACCTCTGCCACTAAAGTCAGAGGCAGTGCTACGCGTTCTCCTGGCCCGATGTGTTTGGTGCACGGAAAAAACAGGGTTAGAAGGAACGTACAGCTGGTGCTTCGAACTTGCGATGGAAACGGCACCAGGTTTGCGAGGCTGGCGATAGTGAGCGGCCTCGATCGTGCGAGCGGCTTCGTCGGCGGCCGCGGTCGTTGTTGGCGTGGTAGATGGGCTGCTTTACCTGCTGCCAGGCAAGCGCGGTGATGTAGGCTACTGTGAGCCTGAGAGCGGCGAGTTTCTGCACAAGATCTAATAGTGCAGCTGCGTTTGTGGAAAAATCTACGTGCGGCGAAAAACTTACGGCCATAACGGAGCTCCCAGTCTCTGACTGCTTATCAGCAGCTTCAGCAAGCTTGTCTATGTCTGCCTGGTCCAGCACTCATAGGAGCATGGCAGCGTTGGGTGGTAGGAGGTCTAGCTGTCTGGCCTTAAGGGCCTCGTACATGAAGTTGCTACTGGCGTGGCTTTTGACTGTGCGCCAGAGCTGTGAGGGCTTCATGTCGCCTAGCTTCAGGCCTGATAGCACCTTTGTAGCTGCTTATCCTGAGGGTCCGAAGTTTTTGCAAGGAAAGCTTATTAAATCGATGTATATTTATTGAACTCTGAAGGTTCACCGATGATGTCAGCAAGCTGGTCGATAGCGTCACTGTCTAGAGCGCTGATGATGAGGTTGTATGTTTGTACGTCAGTGACGTTGTGCGATATGAAAAGGCATTTGGCATGCTGCAGCCAGTGTTTGGGCCTCGAACGCCGATAGCGGGGCTATTCGCATTTTGATGCTATTTAATGTAGTAATTATGTAGCATATATCATTTTGTAGTAAATCCAATATCGCCACCACAATAAAATGGCGGATCATCTTTGTCTTTAACACCCCATCAATATGAGTATCAAATGAAAGAGCATGACAAGTAGAATACAACAGGCTGTGGAACGTCATTCAAAATATATGATGGTGGCCGTTACAAAATGTTGGAATACCTTCTTTATTAGAATCCCATTAATATGGGTATCAAACGAAAGAGCATAATGAGTAGAATACAATAGGCTGTAAGATGTCATTCGAAAAAATTAAAATTTGATAATACATTCATAAAAAGAAATTCATAACTAAAAAAAAATAAAAAAAATAAATTTTTTTTTTTCAAAACACTAAAAAAAAATGTAACAAAATAATGCACTAAAATAAATAAAGTAAACTGCTCTGCAAATATAACTTAAGACTTTTAAACAGTAAGAACAATAACACAGCTCCACAAAAAAAAAAAAAAATTGCACTTATGATCAGAAAATGTAA
>JAPYYV010003424.1:0-18400 GCA_030522625.1 Copidosoma aretas
CGTAATCAGCGACCCCGAAAACCCCCGAGTAAGAAATTTTGAATCAATTACTTGATTTTTCGAGTTTTGGCCAGCTTTTTGGGAATCGGCCGCACTGTGTGCTGCAACGAAAGAGGGGAAACAGTAGCTAGATATGACAAGAACATAGAATTATATGCCAAAAATACCTGACAACAATGACTAGATAACTGTCTCCTGGTACCAAGGCCGATGACAGCCGTGCTAGCGCTAAGCTACAAAAAGGCCAATCTAAAGGGAACAATAAGAAAGGCAAAAATATTGTACGAAGTTTTAGCTGAATCTGCAAAAAGTACAATAAGCGAAAAGAAAATTGGGATTCTCATAAAAAAGTGCAATCTCTTATTCTTGGATTAAAACCATTATGTGGTGTTATAAGCCAAACTCATCTCAAAAAATTGGCAATAACCGAAATCATAGTTGATGAATTGAAAAAAAGTTAACGTACTTCTAATTTCACATGCATAAGGACTCTTTTCAGTAAAAATTCAAACATAAATATTATTAAAAATGTCACAGACTGGCTGGAAAAGAATCATAAAAACTAGCAATACATTCAATATATTTTCAATGATTTTCATACTTTTACTTTATAACTGTTAATTGATTAATTATCTATCAATGTACCTAGATTGATAGTAGCTACTTTCAAAAGTATGTTTCATCAAAATTAAATGGGATAAAGTTTTATCATTACAATCATTATTGTAAAGAATCATTTCGTTGGTAAATTATATTTACTATTACAATTATGCATGAACTAATACATCAAATTAAATCTTTAAAAAAATGAACTTCATCCTAGTAGCTATGTTCCAACATTAACGGAAGAAAGCAGAAGCAACGGTATAAAATTTTCATGCTTGGTTATTCATGCCGTCAAAAATTGTTTTTTATTTTTATTCATATTCCCGTAAATTTTCTTGATGTACTCCTTTTTCTTTTTTTAATCAATTCCTAATATAATTTCCCTACTATTTTATATATTTGCAAAAGCTTGGTCCAATGTTTCTACAAGATTTTTGCTATTAAATACGTTGAATTCAACAATTTTCGTGTTGTCTTATAAGAATACTTTTAAACGATTCTCGTTATCTTTCCCAAATTTTCTGAGTGGTCTAATAATGTTATAAAATAGCTAATTAAAAAATATCAAGCATTTGGTTCTATTTTAACCCAAAAATTTGTTAAATAATGGTTAATGATTATTTAACCTCATTTCTATCATTTCTATTGTGACAACAATACTAAGGATATATTATTATTATTATTATTTTATTTACTGTTTTAACCCATCTGGATTTTTACAGTGACTCCCATCTTTTAACATTTGTATAATTACACTTATTCAAATTTATTACACAAACAGATCTTCACACTTCCTGCACATTACAATTATATACCTAAATTACTGTTCTTGATCTTAAACTATAACAGTATTTCATAATAACATCAATCCTTAAAGTCTTTAGTTTAGTCTTTAGTAACTGTTTGTCTCTTGTCCTCAATCTTTAAGCACTCATAAAACTAATACACTTTCATGTGGTTCGCTATTACACACTGTTTCGCTTTTGCAATTGGTTATGTAGGACTATTCTTTATCATTCTTCATTTTCACTTCCACTGGCCTGTAAAACTTGCGTCCTCGTCCGCCGGCTCAGGCGACGTAGAACCATTTTGCCTATAGTTCCACTTCCAGCAGCGACCTTACACATGGACCTTTTTGTATCCAATTTTTGTAGTTTAGCCTTTTTCTCGCCATGCCTTTGCCATGTAGACTGCCTCTCTTTGAGTTTCTCTCTCCTGCCAAGTCATGTCGTGTTCTATAAAATTCCTCTTTTGAGCGACCGCTTTTTTCTCATTACCACTTTTTTGCTTCTTGTAGCAGTTTTACAACAACCACCTTTCCACTTCCGTTTTTATTTGCACCGACCGCTCTTGCTAAAACGACTTTTGTATCCACTTTCAGATTTTTCTTTATATAGCCTTCAGCTTTCTCTTTCACCTAACTGCTTACCCTTAATCAACTCGTTATTTTTTCTCTTCTCTCTTTCTTCTTTTTCTTTAGGCCACTCTTATTAATGACCTGCTTCTCTAATCTCGAAATTCTTCTTTCAAAATTTAAATTATCTTTCAATACAGCATTTACTTCTTTGAATTTACCTTTGCAATTTTCACGCTTTTCAGACAGTAAATTAATCAGATCTTTCAGCTTTTTCATCTGTTTAGTGGCTTCTTCTTGAACCTCTCGTAATCTTCTTATCCATCTTATTTTCCGCTGCTCTGATCTGTTCTTCCATTACTGTCTTATAATCTCCCTTCCTTGCTGTTATACCACACTCCTCTAGCGTTGTGTTGTTTATGGCGACTGTGCTTCTGGTCTTTGGCAGCATTTTTGCTATTCTTGTGGCTCGGTTCCCTAACTTCATTTTCAAATCAACTTTTTCCTCTTATTTACACTTTGCACGACTCACTTTTGCAGTTTTCACTAAAAGTTCTCTCTCCTAACTTTTTTTGTTTTTTATTAATGCCTTAATTATGTTTTTGCCTGCAATTTTAGTTGTTAATGCCTTACTTTACTCTTACCTGCTGATGCGCACATGTGCACTCCACGGCTGCTGCGACGAAACTCTCCCTAGGATATATTAAATATATAAACCCCGAGAGTGCTATTCTAGCATTGCAAAATGACAAAGCTAAATAAAGCACTAAGTACCCTGAGCCTATGAAACAAGAGGCACATCACAAAAATAATTAACAATGATTTAATTCTCTTGCTAGCAGTTGGTCGGGTCTGATACTTATCAACGACATGCCATTACCTGCAGAAGACAGGGGTAGATACAATCTTCAATACGAACCACTATTACTCACCCAATTGATTTGCGAAACCGAATCAATAAAAGCAGAAATTTGAACCCAAATAAATTACAGCCTAAACAACCAAATCAACCACTTTTAGAGGAGAATTTGAAACCCTGATTGAAAATGCATACCATGGTTAAACCAAGGTTTCCATCAACTATACAAAGAAAAAGTCTATGAAAAAACAATATTTTTCTATTTTGGCTATAGTCGTAGTTACTATTTCAGTTGTAGTCATTAGTGTTGCGTATTATTTTTAATAGTAGCTTAAAAATTCGTTACTGTTAACGATTTGGTATCGTGACTGAAAAAGAAGGAAAAAACGAACAAACAAGCATTGGAAAATGTAAGGATTTATAGAATATAAGATTTTGTTTATACGTATGCATAATGATATGATTACATAAAAATTGGCACATCAACTATGTTACTAGATCTGAACATATGTAATAGTTGATAAGTTATCAGAAATTATAATCCTTCTATTCCATTCCAGTAACTAACACTTAACACACCATCGAAAAAAATATCATCCGTACTTTGTTCATTCCTGTTCGATAATTGCATGAAAGACTTGACAGATACATCTCTTTCTTTTCATAAAACACATTACATGAAATAAAAAGGAAGAAGAAGAAGAAAAGTGCATAAAAACTGTCAGATCAACATAGATAGCTTCAAATACCATCAAATTGTTTTTTCTAGTCCAGGTGATTGCAACAGTTTTTTTCGCGTAAGACTATGGAATTTTGAATACTTTGAACTAAATTCTTTGTAATGTAAACATAGGGATTTGTAAGCAAAGCATTGACTACAGTAATCGGATTTTCAGTTATAAAGTTTTTTTTACACATTGTTTTCAATATTTTTCATATATTTGAAAATTTTATGAAATGCATAGATCAAATATTTTGTTTTATTCATCATATGTTCTACTTGTTTGTTGCATTTGAGGTTATAGTCGAAGATTACGCCTAGATACTTATTAATTCGAACTCTATTTAACTTATAATCTTTGATTCGAAGGTCATAAATACTGTTTTTTTAGAGTTCAGAGATAGTTCGTTTAAAACAAGCCAGTTAGATGCCCTATCAAAATATTTGTTCATTTTATTCATTTTATTTTCAACCGTATTACATGATTCATCTGTGGCAATTATAATCGTATCATCCGCATAAGGCAGAGTTGAGCCTAGCGGCATATATAACAATAAACAATTCATGTAAACAATAAACAATAGTGGGCCAAAAATGGTCCCTTGAAGAACTCCTGTACTCATTGCATATATATTTCGCTCAAATTATATCCTATTCTAACGCTTTGTGTTCTATTATCTAAGTAGCTTTTAAATAGTTTGTACGCAGTTTTTCTAGTAATATTTCATGGTTTACAGTATTGAACGCTTTTGCAAGATCCATGAAAGTTATGGCTATTGGTTTACTTTGGTCTAGTTTTTAATAGATAGTTTTTGTTAAGTAACTCAAAGCATCTTTTGTACCTTTATTCTTGATAAAACCAAATTGTTTAGCAGCCATAACTTTATTTTTCAAAAAGAAAATAGACAATCTTCTATCTAATCATTAACTATTCTTGTCCTACATACATACATTAAATTTTTATTTTACTTTTATGATTCTCTCACACATCAAATCAGTTATCTCTTTTTCTGAAACCAACTAATAATTAACTTCCACAGTAATAAGCATTTTCATAACTTATCACCATCAACCACTTCTAAATTTTCCGTGCTCCCAGATAATTGTAAATTGATGTACATGAAAAATTCTCCAATGTATTCTACAACCTTTTGTATTATATAACTAAGTTTTCGACGAGGATGGCGACGTTTTTCAAAAGGGAAGGTTGTTTAGTGACAAATTTATTAGTTCTAAACATTGTTTCTAGCTTCCTTATTTTTTAAAAAATATGAAGTTCTCAAGAAATTACTTTTAACGTGATTTCTCAATGATGATTTTAAGTCGTCTCTTATTAGTGCTGACAATGTATTTTGTAACTTCGTGCAGATACAAGCGAAGCGAGGTTTCGAAATTCAACAGAAGTGAGGGACAAAGTAAAAATATCGATTAATAGAACAGCTTCCGCTTCCATGATTTACAATTATGAAAGGAAGTTTTCAACGGTTTTTAGTTTAGTAATGCACTGCCACTTACTAAGAGCACTTAGTTTAACTCGAACTTGCCACCTTTCATTAAGTGTGGTCTGATTTGTATTTGTTATTAAACTAGTGCACTCCCACTCACCAAGAGAAGTAATTAAAGTAGTCCACTGCCACTCATAAAGAGCAGTAATTAAAGTAGTCCACTGTCACTCATCAGGATCAGTCATTAAAGTTGTCCACTGCCACTTATCAAGAGCAGTAATTAAAGTAGCTCACTTTAATTAAGATAACTGATCTCGATGAGTAGCAATGGACTACTTTAATGACTGCTCTTGATGAGTAGCAGTGGACAGCTTTAATTACTGATCCCGATGAGTGGCAGTGGGCTACTTTAATTACTACTCTTGGTGAGTGGCAGTGGACTAGTTTAATTAAAAGTTCAAATCAGACCATACCCGATGAGAGGTGGCAAGTTCGAGTTCAACTAAAAGCTCTCGATAAGTGGCAGTACATTACTAAACTAAAAACCGTTGCAAACTTTCTTTTATAATCATAAGTCGTGGAAGCGGAAGCTGTTCTATTAATCGATGTTTTTATTTTGTCCCTCACTTCTGTTGCACTCCGAAACCTCGCTTCGGTTGTATTTGCACAAAGTTACAAAATACACAGTCAGCACCATTAAGAGACGACTTTGTGTTTCTTATATTCTCTTAAAAAATGGAATAGTAGACAAGAAGTGATTATTAAAATCATCATCGAGAAATCAAGTTCAAAGTCATTTCTTGAGAATTTCATATTTTTGTTAAAATAAGGAAGCTAGAAACAATGTTTAGAACTAATAAATTCGTCACATAACAACCTCTCCTTTTGAAAAACGTCGCTGTCCTCGGCAAAAACTTAGTTATATAACACAAAAGGTTGTAGTCATCGGAGAATTTTTCATGCACATCAAGTTACAATAATTATTAATACACTCAATCAAATGAGGGTAAAAGCTGATTGTAGAGTTGTGAAGTTAAATAAAGTATTAAAGTTCCAATAATCGTAGCTCAGATAATTTTATATATATATTATTACGACTACCGAAAATCAGATAATTATACAAAGGTTAATACGACAAAGGAAATTATATACAAGATCATTATACACAAATTGTATAAGGTATAAGAGTGTGAGACCGGTCTACAAATTTCGAATATTTGATAGTAATGAAGTTGAATAATTATTCATTTACCATTATTATCTCTAAGATACAAAAATATTTTGTAATGGTAATTTATTCGAGTTCTTTCTAGTTTTCGTGGTGCTATTTTCTGTTGTTAACCGCAGATTGTTGGTAGATGTATCAAGTGATCAGTTATTTGCAAAAATATTGTTGTCTGGTTTGCTCTTTATCGTAATTATATTAATGAGTTCAAAGGATTAATTGTTCATATTTGGGTTGTTAATCTTTAATGATCTGATTTTTATTAGTTGTTCCTAAAAAAAGATCAAGGTTAAGTTCATTCTTGTTCAAAAGCAATATTTATTTAGAATTATATATAAGGTTCTTTATTCTATGGTTATATCGTAGCCAATTTCGTTTATAAAATGTAGAAAAATTATGCTTTTTCTCTAGTTTAATTCATAGTTTTGTATTTTCTATTTAGTTAATTATGTCTTAGATGGATGGCTTTTTTTATGTATCTTCTTTAGAATCCTCGTATTTATCGAGATGCTGGATTAACTTTAATATAATTAAAAGCAGCAAAGTTGTCCTAATCATCATAAGTTTTAGAGTGAGTTCTTATGTATTTGGCTGATGCAGCGAGACTTCTCTCTTGCGATCCATTCGTTGAAGGTTTAACTGTCTGCTGCGGCCTACTTGTCATTTGGTGTGTTTCATGTAATCTTGTTCATTTATTCTATGAGAGCACTATTCTACTATTTGAACCGTAGATGGCTTTGAGTGACAGTATGAATCAAGTATTAGTGGAATTGTTCATTCTGTTGTGTTACGCTCTGTACACTACGCCAAGATGAGAAAAATATCAAGTTTTTCTAAAATACAAAAGGAATTCTGAGCACACTAGAGGTACGTATTTTCACTGCCAATATGTATTGCCAAATGTTTGTCCAAATGAATATCAAACATATGAACAAATTCGTTAATTTGCTTTTTTTCTTGACGAGCTGATGACTTTGCAGCGAATTTTACTGCAAAACGGGATAGGGGCGTGGTCGATTGGGAATCGGATAACAAAAGTGGTAATGCTAACAGTCTTACAGACTCGGAACAGGGAGAAGTGATATCAAAGAAGCCTTGCTCCAGTAAGTACTTCCAGTTACTTTAAATTTTTATCATTGCTTAGCAATTTCTCAAAAATTTTGATATATTTAGAGGTAAGATCATTTCTGCTGTGAATGTGACTTTGGATTTAAGCAATGCACCCTGCAATATCTCTTTGATTGATACGGTTGACGATTGTAGTGAAGAAAAATCGTTGGCTGATGGAGAATGTGCCTGTAAGTCCATACATTTTTACTGTTTAATTACGAGTCACCTGGTCAGACGTGGCACGACGCTTGATGTGAGATTAGTTGCTTGCGTAGTCTCACGTCTCACAAATCGCATGTTCCAGTAATTTATAAATGGTTAATTTTTTAGTATTTATTTCGCATAGTGAGTCAAAATATTGAATTTAAAAATCAAAAAGCCGTACAATTTTACATATAGATCATGTTTTTATCTGTTTTTTTAAAAGCTTCGCATCGCACTTACAATTAGTAAGACGTGGGGGCATGATAGTATACATAATTTTTTTTAAATGTGTATAGAGTACCCAGTTCTCATCGTCTCTGTCAACTATATTCCCTATTAGAATACCAAAAAAATTAACAAACGTTAGAGTGTCGACTGCAGACATTTTCAACCTTCTTTCTTCTTCAATCTTTTCAAAGAAGTAACAGAAATAACAGGTGGCTTCTTTACAGTGTCATTATCACTGAATGTAAGCTTTTCAATTTTATGATTGATGTACCCCTCAGAGAAAAGTTTTTTTCAAAGATATATGAGCAGAATTAAGAATGCAGGACGTACGCACACACGCCCTCCAGATAATCATGCATTGGATCAACAGTAACATTATCTAAAATACACAAATTATTAACATCATGAAAAGAGCATCTTTCTCTGATTCCACTTTGCTTTGGGTCAGGTCTTGTTGAGTCCATTTCATAATTTTCTTTAGTTCTTAGCAACAGCTCTCTTTAGTAATTAAGCTACGAATTTGATTTAAATCAGCTTTACACATTCGGCAGTAGTATGACGTTTGAAAGGACTCGACAAAGCCACAGATACTATTGATCACAAGATTATCCCCAGAAATTAGTATAAGTATAAATTAGACTTAAATCTCTTCACCATTAATAGTGTTCACAATACCTCTACTTTGAAAGTATATTTAACTCTTTAATCAGTTCTTGGAATACATTTCATTTAAAAACTCTTTTTTTATCTTTGCATCTCACAAAAATTGAAAAAATTACACTTTTTAGGTGGGATGGAATAGATAAAAGAAACGTGTCTACATAAGAATAGCTTACTCCAAATTTATTCTTACCACTGTGCCTGCCAAAAGCGTTGCCAACATCTAATTTGTCAAAAAAATAAAATAATGGAAGCACTATTTGATCCAGAAATTCATAAGCACATTTTGACAATAATTTGGCTTGCGTTATGTTGAAGATGCTTTTCTCTTTATTTAAATTATTCATATGATTTATAATTTTTTTGAACAAACCAGGGATTTCTCAAAATAATTTTAAAAATTTCATTCGCAACAAACTTTTCTTGCAAATGTTCACTGATGATAAACTTTTCAGGGTCAAATAATCCCTTTATTTTTAAGTACGGAAAATCCTATAGACTCTGCCACACAACCGACAAAAATTGATTAATACTTTTCGAAACATGCATTTATATCATGGAGATTTCTTTTAGAGTTATTTTTTCGTAATAACGCAATAACATTTTTTTTTTAAATATTTTTAAAAAAAATCCATAATTTATTGAACCAACTTTCGTGGATAGTTAGGATTCGCATTAAAAAAATGTATATTAAAAAATTACTCTTTTTATCCATTATTGATTTTTCATCAATGTACACAGACAAAATAAATGATTTAAAGCTTAAGATTATGTATTTAGATAAGTGTTACTTTTTCAATTCTATGGACAACTTATTATCAGCTGCATCACATTTTAAAGAGATCACATAGTAAACATAGTTTGAAATAAACATCCCAACGTAATTAAAAATTAAAGACCAAGTATTTAACGCAGTATAGCTTTTATAACAGGACTCAACCGCCTTAACTATGTTCGAAAATTAGTATTTTTGCTGATTGATATTTTTATCTCACCGACAGAAACAATGTATGGTGAATTTTCTTAGTGATTTTTTTTTTAGCCACGTCTCATACTCTGCAAGTTCTTTTTATTTTTTTAACTACTGAAATAATTATATTATTAAATTATGTATAAGTATAACATGAGATTGAGGTTTTTTAAAATTTGTGTGATACATTTTTTGTTCCTCTATTTGTAATACAAAAGCCTTGCTAATCTCCGCTTTTTTATTGCTTATTGTGCTTTTTTCAATCGTAACTGTTTTGGTATTGCCGTACACAGTGGTAGTAAGAGAAAACCGAGAATTTAATTGTGATTCCCTAAAAAGCGTGTATTGCTCATGAATAATTTGTATTGCACCTTGTAAAATTGCATTTTGATGCAGTTTGCACGTCCATAGGGAAAATATAATAAACCCAACTTTATTAGGTCCAAGTGAGTAGATTTACACTGCTTCACTTCTCGGATTCTCAATATTGAAAAATAATTCAAAAATTTTTTATCAATGTATGGTCACGTGTCCGTTAGTAGTGTGGTGTATGATGTACTAAGGGAGAAGTTCATGACGTTCTGAGAGATCAATCACCCTGTTATTGTTAAAGCTATGCTTCTTACGCAGGGCCTGGGCAGGTAGACCTAACACGAAAAAACCGACAACACAAAAAACCGTAAGATCTCCCAATCCTCACGTTTTCTATAGCACTGCTGGAGAAGAGCGAGAGAAGGTCAAGGGAAACGCAGAGAGGCGATGCAAGCCGAGCAAGAGAGACATAGAGCTGTCGACTGTGCGCGTAACGCGTCTGCACAAGTACGTGAGTATGTATGTATGATTCCGCACCATGTACTGTAGTATATACGTATGCATATAGTAGTGCCGTCGTATAGAGGGTGAGAGAGAAAGAGATATAGATAGAAGGCTGTCTATGTCGACTGGTTTTTATTTAAATACAGTAAACAATAACAAAAAAATTTTTGCAGTCTCGGCTGCAGATCAATGCAGATGCTCAATAAACAACGGGCTACTATTATGACTTAACCTCCAACTATTTAAAAATACGCGATGTCTTGAAAAGGAAGAAAGATGGACCAAACATAACAATTTTTATAGATTTTCTAGTGAGTAAAAAAATCATCACGGATTACAAATAGAGTGGTGTTAGTTGTTTGATGTAAAAACATAACCTCAATTTTCAGTGTTTTTGATACATCTATATGGACTTGAGAAGGAAAAATTTTGGAAAAAATTATCACATGTTCAGAAAATCATGACAAGTATGCAGAAATACTTATTTACGGTTTTGTGCACGCACAACCTCTAAAAAATTCGAAAAGACGGAATATCTTAAACAGGAAGCCCGATAGACAGAAAATAAAAATTTTTACAGGTCTCCTAAAGGGTAAATAAACATCTAGGCGGACAAATAGAAATGGTTCTAGTCGACGTGACGACATAACCTCAATTTCCCTAATTTCGGGTATATCTTGGTAAAAAAGTTGTAGAAAATTTCAAAATAATTACAGCATATTAAAGATATTAATATGAATGCCCACGAATAATTCTGAAATAACTTTAGAACAACATAACCTTTAAAAAACAGAAAAAACACTTAAAATCAACGGGATAGCAAGATACACAAAAAATAACAATTTTTACAGTTCTTCTAAAAGGTAAATAAACTTCGAAGCGGATAAATAGACGTTTTAGTGGACGTTAAAACATAACCTCAATTTTCCAAATTTTTGGTAGATCTTGGTAAGAAAGTGTTAAAAATTTAGAAAAAAATTACAGCACGTTAATTATATGAATACCAATGCGTACAAATTATTTCGAAATAATTTCATGAAAGTAAAATCATTTCGAAACAGAAAAAATGCTATATCTCGACGGGTAAGCTCGATAGGTCAAAAATAACAATTTTTACAATTCAGTGCAGACATGATTACATTATTTTAAATAATTTCTTATATTGTTTAGAAACAACATATTTAAAAAAAAATTAAGTCTCTATGTTGCTTTTGTTTTCGTATAAATTTATTGCATTTTATGTTTATTTTCTTTTATTTGTCATGCCATTTACGGACACGGTGGTACGTCTGTCCGATTTCCCCCCTCTCCCACTCCCTCTCTCTCTCTCTCTCTCTCTCTCTCTTACTCTCTACGCAGGCATACACGTACATATGTATTAATAATAAAAAATCTCGTGGCTCGTGTTGATGCTCAGCTGTATGGCAGACTCGACCGACTCACTGACTGTGACTGTGACTCACGACTACTATACCTATACTATACACACACACAGTACACGCACACTATATGCATAAACGCTGTTGCAACTACCACGGTACTGGGCGTCGTCCAGTGGCCGATGTATTGTCTGAATGAAAATAAATGAATGTGTATGTATATATTTTTCGTAATGCTATTATAATATTTACTGATAAAAATTATATTATCGGTAAAATAAATTTGGTGTTTGCAAAAAAAATTTGATTTTAACATATTCTTATTTTATTAATATAATTAATTTTTTTTTTTTTACATTTAATATATTTATTATGGCAAAAAAGCATAGCTTCTACCAACAGTTCCGCGACTGTCCCATTTTTTTTTGAAAGTCGGATACCAAAGATAAATCGTATCTCTAATTAGCATTAGTGTTGACAGTAACTAATTAATATTATAACCATAAATACAGAAAGATATTCATCATATGAGATCTAGGTAAGTTTTCGTTTAATTTAAGTTATTAGTTTAAATTTAGCAAGAGACTTACCAATCTAACACCTAATGAGAAGCACAAGCAGAGGAATCTTCGGAAGTACTCTCTAAATACATCATAATTCCGTTTTATATTATTTAGAAATCGAAGTCCATCTTATAACTAGCTTTTCACTCATTTTTGATGTCTTGAAAAGATTGATTTGCCTGGTCGAGATTTCATCTACTGGCAAGACTATTAAGCGATTTCTCCAATACCTATACGTATCATGCAAACAGCCACGGTTGCCTACAACTTGCTTATTTTCTCCAATATGATATACTTGATTTAAATACTGTTGATTTTTAGTTAGGAATAGTTCCACAGTCTGTGCACTTAGTTCTTTAAATCTGTGAACTTTTATGCTGGAAAAAAAATGTTCTTAGTACTCAATCTATTTACTTAATCATGTACGTGGTTAATGAAAAAAATGATATCAAAGCGTTATGTGTGAATGTACAATAATTAAACGACGTCGAACAGTATAATTATTAATATACATCTGAACATTGGCATGCAAATGGTTGAATTTTGTAAAAAAAAAAAAAAAAAAAAAATGTGATATTCAACTATTTTGCAGTCATACAGGCAGCATCATCAACTTATATTCACTTTAATTGCTATAAGCTATAAGACTTACGTGTAAGATTTTTCTTCTGTTTAAAACACGTTACAACTATCATATTCTTTAACAGATGATAATCTACTTTTTTATGTAGTTTATACATATCTAAAACAATTCGCCCCAACAACCCCTTTGAAGTAATCAAATGATACATCTCATTTTAAACAAGGTCTTTTACTATATTAACAATATTAGTAGTATTAAATACATACGCTTTATCTTAGTTCTAATTCCAATATAAGCAGATTAGAGCCACTAAACGTTAACCATACGTATGATAAACGACACTAACTCTACAATTGACTTAATCGAGTACCATGATAGCAATGCATAACATCGTAAATTGCCCATGACGCGAATTATTATGAAAGAAGAAATATCAAATTAACAAATTGTATATTGTTTGTAAATAGAACTTTGCTCCAACTTACACAGACAAGGACATATTTATATTGTTAATACAGTGTACCATTTACCGTATGCAAGCTTAACAGCTGGTAGATCATAGGAAATTGACGAAAACGATAAATAATAAGACGATAAAAATTGACAGAATAAGTATAATAGGGGGTCCGTCATTTATAAAATGCAATTTTTTGATTATATACCCTTTATAAACTCTTCGTGGCATCTCAAATTTAAAATCCATACCATGGACATCCAAAAAATATCCGTTCAATTCATCAAATATTCATTTATGTTGTATTAACGTGCAGAGCACCAGTCTTACTTGCGTATGAATACTGCGAAGCCATGGAATCAAATCAGTGTCTGTTTACGTTTGTCAGCCGCACTTTGGGTGGGAAACCATACATCCTGTAGCCTTTTGAGGAAGAAATTTAGCAGCTTACTCCCCAACACCCGGTCATGATTAATTACCGCTTTATTTATTTACAAACTGATTTCCGATGTAGCATAAGTCACATCCCTTTCCTAGCAGACGCTTTACTCATTCTTCCTCACTCTCAGATTAGTTAAGATGGTGTATCTATCAATAAAGATGCCTATCTTAGATACTTTAGATTAATTTGAAACCAATAGACCATCGAGCAATCATCACCCACTTAGGCTGAGTCTGATCACTTTTTATAACATCACGAGTCTAGAATAATTCTAACCGATTTTACAGATTCGCATGCTATCTTTACTTGATGCTAGCAAGCAAACCGATTGCTGTATTTTTTCACTTGCGGTTAGTTTTTTGTTTTCACAGTTAATTAGCGGCTAATTTACGGCTAATTATCCAATACTTTTGTTTGTCTCTCATATGTTACGTGCCAACTTTTAAGAGGTGAAAATCCAGTAACTTATGTCGGGAGATTGATGTGAGTCATAAGATACCCATGGAATTGTCACGGCAATTACAAAACATGCTTTGGGCTGTGGTAAGTAGTGCAACACACTAGATATAAGCCCTATAAATAAGAAAGAAGTTGAAATTCTTTAAAAAATTCAGTCAAATCTGAAGAAAAAAGAAGGTGCTCTAAGAACACATTTTCAGGGAGCTGCGAGGGCGGATGGTGCGTGCGTGGTATTGGTGACTGTACAGGCCGTATTGCGTAGGCAGTTTGGGAAGTGATGGCGTCATTATTGAGTAGATGTTGTGCGAGGAACTGCAGGGGTGGTAGTGTGGGGAAGCTGCTCCGGTATAGTGCGGGGGGACTACGGTTAGTACATATGATAAAGGATTAATACGAAACTGTAAAAACAAAGTCCGAGCATAGGGGTAGGGAAAGAAGGCAGGATTTTCAAAAAAATATTTTCTATGTCAAACACAGAGGAAACAAGCGAATTCGGGTATGGGGTCATGTGGGGGGTAAGTGATGGGTGAGGGGCCCAAAACAAATGACGATCGTACAAAACTCGTAAAAATGGATCTTATTCACCCAGAAATCGTGGAAAGGAGTGCAGGGGCCTATGGAGGACTGAGAAAAATTTTACCCTTAAAACTATGTATGGGTCATTTTTTCGTAACTTACTCAAATCAACTTTGAAATTTGTTAAAACTAAAATGGGTGAAAAATATTATTTTTACGTTATTTCTATTGCCAATACCATCTTTAAAGAATAACTAAAGTGATTTTTTACTGAGCTTTGAGTTTTACAGATGTATAATACTTAATAATTGTAAAAAATATTTTAATTCTAAAACCACACGTCTGTCTCTGGTAGGTGCAGGTAAGTGCTTATGTAATTGTAGTGTGTTAACTCAGCTCAAGTAAATGCTGGAATCAAGCCCGTTCATTTAATAAAATTTTTCTCGATTTTGAGCCCCCGAATGAGAGTTACAGCTGTTTAAAGAAAAGATAAATGTATATAATAAAGTTTTCCGTTGCTCGTTGAATATTTAACAAAGTAAAGTGCTGTTAATGTAATGTTAATTACAGTGAACAATTAACTTACGCTTGAATATCGATGTATTCTCAAAAAAATGAAATAAAGTGTTAAAAAAAGATGCAAGGTGTCAATTTTTGTTCATGACGGACTATTGTGTTGAGTATCCATTTATCTTAGTACTAATTAAAAAAATTTGTTTTTACTTATTTTCGTTATCTTTTTAAGAAAATATCTGCACCTGTGCGCATACAACCTGCTCTTAAAAAACATTCTGCATAAAACTACTAAATAATTATGTCATTAGATTTTCACTTGCAGAATTTTAACCTATATTATACAAATGTTTTTTTTTCTAGCAAACATTAATAAATTTTTTTTTTTATTTATTTTTTTTTGGCTACATTATCAGTACATAAGATTTAAAAAAGACGTAAGGGGTCTATGGACCTCCGGTCGGAACGAAGTTCTTTTCCTTTATGGTAGACTTTTGCTATACAGTCATTATAATTTATAACGTACAATATTAAGTTCATAGAGTTAAATATAATAGAAAATTTTATAATCAATACGTATACATACATAAAATGCATAAAATGCATAAATATAAATTAAACACTAAATTATCTGGGATAATTAGGTTATTAACTAATAAAAAAATGTTTGAACCGTATACATTGTATTTTACTAAAAAACTCTTTTATTGTTAGAAACAAAAATAATCATATACTATAAATATGTAAGTAAAGGTTGGAATAGATTCAATCATTAAATAATAGATAAAACACATTGCACTTGCAATTCACATGGACTGTAATTACACAGCCAGTATCTAATCCGCTCTGGCCAAGTAGGTAAAGTATTCGCCTTCTGTATAAACGTGTCGAGGCTCTAATCTCCCCCATATAAGTATATCTATATAACTGACTGCTTGTTAAGCGACTACTATACACAGAAAATCTTAAAACATGAGAGAGTGCGACCGACCGATGAAAATCGAACGCTCCCATTATTCGCCTGATCGTACATTAGCTGTAACAGGAGCCCAGCTAAGCCCTTATTATAGCCACGTCACAATGTCTACCATGCAGCAGTATATAGAGGGTATATATATATATATACTAGTAGGGCTTCGCCCCCCTGCGCGCCCCGCGCGCCAACCCCCTAATTTCAATATTTATATTCTCATGTCTGAAAAATGAATGAAAAAGTATTTTTTAATACACATATATGTGTACAAACAAAGATAACCTAAGTGATCTCATAAAAATTCGCTAAAAATTTGAACAGATATAGTCAATACATAAAATTAGTTTACTGATTCATCAAATAATTGTTAATGATATAATACTAATAATGACTTTAATTGGTATTCAAGGTTAATTTTGATTGATAGGTATATGAATACAATATTTACGCAATCATTATTATTACAGAAATAGTTATGGGCCTTTGTTCGTCATCTTTGGTGATTTTAGAATTAATTATCGATATCAGTTTATAATAATACATCATTTTAAAATTTTTTCTTATTATTTATAAATGTATATTGTTCATTTTATTTTTTATTTATGTCATGTATAGATTTTTGTAAGCTTCTACATTTACTTTGTTTCATAACTATTCGAAATTCTTATCCTCTTGTATTAGTACCAAGATTATTTTTAATTTAGTAACTTTTGTAATTTATTATACATAATACAACTTGTTATAATTTCTTTTTACTTTTACATATTATCATAATATATAACGCATAACATATTTCTAAACTTTCAATCTTTACTGTCGTGCCTTATTTACCTATTACCATATTTCATTTGATGTTTTTTTTTTCCTCTTTGTATAGCAATGTGAGCTTTGTATGTTTTTTTTTTTTTGCTGATCCTATAGTTTATCACTTAAAAACTTCTAAACTCACCCATATCTTATTATTTTTGATTCATTTTTCTCTCTGCTTTTTTCTTTTTTTTACATTTAACAGATGATAGAAATGTCAATTATCATATATTTTTTTCATATTTTCTGATTGACAAGAGTCTTCCTTTCTTTTATAAAATTATCTTTGATTTTGTCAAGTTTTTTTTTCATCGTTGTTCTTTTTATAAATCCTATCGTTTTCCAATCCTCCACTTTTTCATGCATAACTTTATCTTTTTTGCCTATTTTATATTATTTTCATTGATTAAGTCCGTTAATTCTTCGATTAGTCATCATTGAGGCCACCTGCTCTTGTATATTTTTGTTATGTGCAAAAAGAAAAATTATTTTCATTTTCTTATGCCTATTTCTAGGCTAACCCTTCCCACTTCCATTTGTCATATATTTCCTGGTACGTTTGCATTGAAACCGAACATGATACTTGTAAATCTAAATCTATTTTTTCCTCTTTTTCTTTTCTTTCTTATTCCAAAATCCATGCCTTCCTTGCCCGCCTCCAGCTTCCGTATATAATAGCGTCTAGCGAGATCGGGCCACCTCGCGTGTGAGTCGCATTTTTTGCTCGAGCACACTGTGTTCAACTTCCTCGTACAGATTGGGAAGAATCTAAAAAACACAATCAAATAAAAGAAATCGATAGATTTTTACCTGCTTTTCATGATGGTGCTATTATTTTTTGCTCAAAAACCTTTCTTTGTGTTAAAATATGTCTTTGAATTTTTTTTCGTTTTTATCAAATTCACCACAGTTTTGAAAATTAAAATTAATACGAATGAAAAGAGCAATACTAATAGAGTGGGAGAGCAAGAAATGCGTAAATGACAAGCAAATAAAGACGTTGACATTGGGTCAGCCACGCTTGACGGACAACTTTACTTCATCCGCTGGATAGTTCACAAACAATGGAATTTGCAACTTAAAAATCTTTAAAGTTTCAATTTGTTCAAAAATTTCTTTAAGGATCGTATATTACTGTATTTGATTTTACATACTAACGTGATCGTATTTTTCATTATTTTGTCATTCAATAATTGAAATAGACATTGATAAAGTCATTTGCATATTTTATATATTTTTTATATAGAAAATTATAATTTTTTTTAGATATTTTAATCTCAATTGGTATAAAATAGAAAATTATGTGTTACTATAAAGGAAAAGCAAGATATTAATAAACTATGTAAACAGAAACTTTTCGGCTGATCTGTCCGATTGTTGTTATAATGTATAATTATACTATGTACGTTATCCTGAAACACAATAGACTACTGCTTAAATTCTAAATTACTAAATAAATTATTAATTAATAAACAGTTTGAGCGGGCAATTCTATTCGGTTGTTTAGTCTTAG
>JAPYYV010003425.1:0-18397 GCA_030522625.1 Copidosoma aretas
GACAATAGTTTCCTTACTCTGACAACTCTCGAAAATTTTTTACACAGCTTTTCCTAAAAATTAGTAAAAACTGTGCCATAATAGGCGACTTTACCTTACTTTTCTTTTTGATACTGATTCAAATTGGAGATTTTTTAAAGACTTTAATTAAAAAGAATAACGTTTAACGATGGATTGAATATATAATCATTATCAATAAAAATTTCTCCTTAAAAAATATCGTCAATACTATTATTATCATTTGACTCTAATTGTAAAAATATATTATTTGGACTTTTGCAAAAGAAATACATCGGGCATGAAATACTCATAAAAAGTATTGAAAATTGAGTATCATATACTTGAGAGGTATCGGTACTTAGTATTCGATACGTCTTAAGAAGTATTGGGGCATCGTGTATTGATTACATTTATTAAAAGGGCTAACGTTTCACGTAACGTATGGTATAAATACTGTTGTTCTATATATATTTTATTGTATATTTTTCGTAATTTAAGCTATCCTAGCGCATTATATTCCATGCAAGTACGATATTATGGTCATTTCATTGATTACATTATTCGATGTCTTGCGCTCTTTTCTAATTGTCTTAGGCGAGCTCTGATTGACAGCAAGATATTATGTGGTCTGCCACCGTAAGAGCAGAAGCATTCGACTGACACACCTGATATCTTGTAATTAAAACTATAGTTATCCTCAGAATCGACTATTGCATATAAAAACTTTTATGACCGTTGAAACAAAAACATTTACGTTCATAATCAAAGTTGGTGTGCATGTACTGGTGTTCTCAAGTGTAGATAAATGGCATTAAACTTAGTACTTGACTAGCGTACGTACACGTAAACAAAAAACGTAGACCCTGTCAGAGTTCGCAAGTGTCCAGACATCGGGACCATCGGACTCTGTCCATGCAATTTGTGTACATGTAGATTTTTACACTGTTTCACGCGTGTATATTCCGTGGCGATGGCAGAAGGCATGATCAAAAACTGTCTCCGAGGTTCGCATTATCGCGTATGTTGTAAGCGTAAAAATATGTGTGTATGCATCAGAGAATAAATGTGGACAGCTGCACGATGCACGTTTAATATGTATATGCACAAATTATGGAACATAAGTTTTTGAGTGCGCAGTTGATGCCCGCTGACATTTGCAAGACAGAAGCAAAGCCGAGGCCATCCAGCATACAGTCGACCTGTCACAGCAACAGTAGCAGAAGACAAGATTCGATCTTGTGCACCGCACTCCATGACGCGGCTGAGAGAGTGCGCTACCAACGCAGTTAGCTCGCAAAGCGCGCAGGGGAGCAAAGCTTCACTAATATATAAACTTCTTCCTATATTATATAGTTGTATGGTTTTAGGGCGAGTAATATTTTTCCCTGCTCCCCCTCCCCTGCTCACCCCTAAAAAAAGTAAATTTCTTGTCTTTTTATCCTGAAATATAGCCCCAAAATTTGGGTTGACTCCCCCCGCTCCATCCCAGCTTCCACCGAACTACCCACAAGACTCCCCCCTACTTCTCCTCCAGCTCCTCCCCAAAATGTTTATTTGTTTTAGCGTAAATTTTGACACCGCTATTAGTTTCTCAGATGTAAACTAATCAGTCACACTTTCTATGAATTTGAGGTTTTAAAAATTTAATTAGTGTATAAAATTTTACTCAAATTTAAATAAGTTATTGAAAAAATCCACCTTAAATTATAGAACGTTATTTGGTATGTGATCTCTCATGTAAAACTATATGTAATTACGTATGGCATTATATACAGCTAAAATTTACAAATGATATTTTAAAAATTTATTACAGACTTAAAATTTGTTGCATTAAAGTATTTATTTATCTTTATACAGATATTCTTTTTTAATTTTTTTAATACTCACAGTTAATGTGATTCTAATTTACAAAATAAAGATAAAAAAAGTAAAATATTAAACATTAGACGAATCATATTTTTAAAAAGGCATTAGAATTATGGAAACAAATTTATTTAAATAACTAACGAGATATTAAAAAATCTTAAATAGCATCATTAGTATTTGTGGAAAAACGAAGTGTTCTTGATTATTATTAAAAAAATAAGTATACACATTATAAATAAAATGAATTAGAAGCCCTTTTTAGTCTTTCTACTAAATGTTAATACGTATATAAACAGATAAATTATCGTAGCATTTTCGCTGTGCTAAATACAAATAGACGTAATAATTTAAGACTTAATACATATCGTTCTCGTTTGTGCAATTTTTTTGCAGCTCATTTTACAACATCGAAACATGATTGATATCTTTTTAATATAAAATTTAGACAAACACTTTTTTACATAAGTATTGCTTCTCCTGCACATGATCCTTATAGTATACTCTGTCTTACTCTAATCTTACGCATGGTTGTTATTCTCTTAGTAATGATGACTATCTTAAGAAAACAGATTATTTTTAAACAAACTGATTATTGACCAATCAGCAACCAGATGTGTAAGTATAAAAACTTTGTTTATAATAAAAAAATATTAGAATTCGCGCAGTTAATATATTCTAAACAGTAAGCAGTCGCTTTAGCTGAAAGAAAATCGTAAAAATAACTAGATATTATAAAAGCTTTTTAAATAGGAAAGTAGCAATTGCATCAAAGAAGTATATAGTGCGCAAAAAATGCAATGAGCATAAATGCATTCAGTCGACGGAATTATTATACTAATATAAATAAATAGATAATATTACAATAATGCAATATTGATGTGATGAAATTTATTCGACAGTCCGATTATTTATTATATTTTTTATAGCTTTTATAGTTGTTCTATAAGTACTTAAAATAAATAGTCATTTATTTTTGAAAGAGCGAGTGACTTCACCCAAAAAAATAGTACTTTATTTGTTCTGTATAAATGCACGCGGTGATATATGCTTAGTTCAAATTAATTATTTGTTATCTGAAATCACAATACATTGTGTCTGTGTGTGTGACAGAAGTCCTAGCTCAAGAAACAATTTTCTTCAATGTTCTATTATTTTTTAAATTAAAAGTTATTTTAGAATAAATATATTCAGAATAGAATTCGCAAAAGAACAAAAATGTAAAACATTATGAAGTAAAAGAAAATTAAAATATATCCAAAACAAAATTGATTTTTATTAAGGAAAGAAGCTACTTTAAGTTTTTTTTTTTTTTTAAAGAAAAATTTGAATCTTACAAGAAATCTTATATATTTATATGATTATTATTGATGGAAGTCATCTAATAAATAGAAAAAATTTAGAGGTGGGCTAGCAAAGGGCTTAGGTAGGCAAATATACACATGCAATAAATATCACAAAAGTATAACAGGTTACGTAATGCAATTACACAAGTAACAGAGAAAGTAAAAATGATAAGATCTATAAGGGTAAATCATTGCAAATTGATACACGGAATTCAACAATAATTGAGCAGAATATAAAAATTATAGGTAAAATCATAAAATACTAAAAAAATAAAAGAGAGTTAAAATAGTAGTAAAGACTAACGTAAAAAGGATAAATGAAGTAAGAAAAGATAGAAATATTAAACAACCTTGAGAAAAACAAACAAAGTAGCAGAAAGCAAAATTTAGATGAATTTCGAAAAGCTACTAAAAATTGAAGGAAAAAAAAGAGGGATGGTAATAAAAATAGAGGCATGAAAGAATTATTTAAAAAATTTATCAATAGACAACAATGATACATATTATACGGAAAAGAAAAAAGAAAAATAGGAATCAAGAGCAAAGTCAAAAAGCATTTTTACAAGAATATATCCATTATTGAATGAAAGAATGTGTGAAGAAAAATAGAAAACAGAAAAGACACAGAAAAAGCCCGAATTATGAAAGACAATTTTAATAATCTGCAAATAAATGGGATGACTGATTTGTGAAACCGACTTCATAGCTTAGAGCCTAACACACATACTATAGAAAGGTTGGAAAGTGCAATAATCTATCGAATTCACAAGGCAGCAAAGAATTATAAGGACGGTAAAACTATAGAGGACTGGCTTTTTAAATGATGCGTACAAGATCAAAGCAATTATAATCGCTGCAAAAGTAGAAAAAAAGGTTAAGCAGTAAAACATAATAAATAAGAGTTAGGCTGGCATCGGAGCGAAAGAAAGAACAAGATACCACATTTTTGTACTGAATAATTTAATCGAAAGTGAACTAGAGAAAGTCGTCAATAGATTATATGCTTTGTTTGTAGACTTTGGAAAAAAACGTGATAACATCAATGGGGAAATGTTTCGGTTCAAACTAGATTTAAGAAGGGTAGGTATAAAAATGACGAAAAAGTTTAATAGAATCCAAAATGTACAAAAAAATTTTTTATCACGGCCAGGGGCTGAAAAATTTATTTCAAACTATGAACAAGGTAATAAGGCAAGGATGCCTATAAAGCCTAGTACTTTCAAGCTTATTCATATAGAATATAGACAATAAGTGGATCTAAAATAATACAGGAGGTGTAACAGTAGGCAAACACAAAATTTAGTGCCTTAAATTATCTGATGACATTGTTTTAGGCGAAGCATTTTGAAACATTTAGAAAGACTTAGATAAATATGGTACAAAAATATACTGGAAGTAAACATAAAAAAAAGGCTAATTCTGAGGAATAAAGAAGGGATGGAAACAGATATGTTTGAATAACAAAAAATTTTCAAAGCATGAAAAAAAAAAAACGACGGGTAGGGTGCAAAGGGCAGTCAAAGCAGTTTTAGGCTCAAGCAAAAGGGCTAAAGTAGAAATTTTGGATCAAAGAATATTTTTCATAAATAAAATGAAACAATTATATTTTACATACGTAGCAAGACTTTGTAAACCAAAAAAAATGTGCGGAAAAAATAGGAGGCAGATTCAAAATATGAAGTTGGGTTTAAATGCGATAACACAAGGATATATATATATAAAGATTGTAGGCAGGCAGGGCAGGCATGGATTTAAAAGTAGAAAAGGAGATAAAAAAAAGAAAAAAAAGATCATGTTGAGTTTAGATGCAAATAAATCAAGATATATCGAAGGAATAAAAGCATGTAGGGTAAGCCTGGAAATGGGCATAAGAAGAAAGAAAAAAATTTATTCTTTGCGAATAATAATAAAAATGTACTAGACCAAGTGGTCTTTTTTATGCTTAATAGGAGAATAAACGGACTTAATCAATAAAAATAATACAAAATAGGCAATGAAGTAAGAGTAGTATATTAAAAAGTAATGGATGGGAAAACGATAGAACTTATAAAAAAAGCAACGGAGGAGAATAATCTTCAACAAATCAAAGATAATATTACAATGGAAAGAAAGACTTTTGTAAATCAGGATATACAGAAAAACAACATGGTAATTGACAACTCTAGTATCCGTGAACTGTAAAAAAAAAAGAAAAAACAGAGAGAAAAAAACATAGAAAAAAGGAAAACAAGTGAGTTTATAAGTTATTAAGTGATAGACAATAGGCTCTGCAATAAAAGGAAAAAAAATTATAAAGCACATATTACGATGTAGAGTAAAAAAAACACCAAATTATAAAATATTAATATTATTAGTCAGAAACATAGGATTAAAAGATGATAAAGAGATACGTAGGAAGGAGACGATTTATGTACAGGTATAAAATATTTATATAGGGAAATAATGCACCACTCAGTAAAAAATAAAAGTTTAGTGATATTTTATGCGTTATAAATTATGATAATATGTCAATGAAAAAATACATCCTTCATGTTGACGTATGTTCAATTAACTCCGTATTAAATTCTATTAGGAATACAATTATTAATAAGTAAGTGGATATGCATTTTTAATAGTTATAAAACAAAAAGATTGAATGTAGAACAATATAAAAATCTATATTAGAAATGAAAAAAATAAATCAATAAAAAATATACAGTGATAAATATTAAGTAAGAATGTTACAGTGATATTTTATTTTAAACCTATATCTACAATCGATACTAAAATGTTCAAAAATGCCCACATATTATATACCTATTCATACGTATCAATATTAACCCTAAATAATAATTAGAACCATTATCAGTCATAAATTAGTAATAATTATTTGACAAATCAATGAACTTATTTTATGTATTGACTATATTCGTTTGAATTTTAAGCGTTTTTTCATGAGATTGCTTCGGTCATCTACGTTTGTACGCATGTGAGTGATACCAACGAACTTTTATAATAAGTGTTACTGGTTAATTTATACAATTTATACAATGTTCATGAATAATAAGAATTGTCTAAATATAGAGATTTGAAATATTATGTTACGAATATTTAACACTCACTCTTGAGCAAAAGTAATTTTTGGCTTATTAGTATAAGGCTCATAAGTGTACCGATTCAGTGACTTTTTAAGTGTTACCAGGCACTGTTCTATTTCTTCCTGCTTTAATAAACAAAACTATTCTCAGAATTTTCTGAAACTTACAGGAATTTGTTATTTTAAATATTGGATTTAGTAAATTGTATACTTGTTATCGTGCCCGTTATCTAAAATAAAATATAACCACATTAGAGCGTTATCGATTTTTGTAAGAATTCACTCATCAACAATATTTTTAGTATAAAAAAAAAGCTTGAAAGTTTTTTCAATTTTCCAAGCTATAAGTATTTTTTGATAGTTAAAAGAAAAGATATTCATTTATTCGTAAGCGTGCTACCCAACATTTTGTATATATATATATATATATATATATATTGATTTTAATATCGTTCTATAGCACGTAACTTATACTAAAAATCATTTAATTTTAGGGACACAATCCTAATTTATATGCAATGTAACTTTTTTTTTGCGTAAGCAACTCCTTCTACTTTTAGAAAAATAATATCAATAGTCTTCATCAAGAAATAGTGTTGACCAAAAATTATGTGACTTTTGAAATCTTTAAAAATTAGATCATATTATTTTTATCAATAATTAAAATGGCCAAAGCTCTTAAAGGTAGCCAGATAAAAGGCTTTTTTCGAGCATAAATTGAAGCTTGAATCGAATCCTTTCAATCACCCTTTTTTTTTAGATTTTTGCCTTTGTTTCAAAATTACAGTGTATCAAAGAATAAAAAATCACACGATTACGAGTTACGTGAAGTTTTATTAGTGTTTTTCAGTAAATTCTTAAATTTTTTACGTGTAAATAAAGTATCTTACAGAAAAATGAAAGATAACATTCTATGCCTAAAATAAGCCAAATAATACAGTTATTATTAAATATCAAAGTTACAAAGTTTTAATAATGTTGTTGATAATTTGTTACTAATAAAAAAAAAGTATCTTCAAATATGAGAAACAGAGATTTCTTAAAATATTGGCAGTGCATTAAAATAAGAAGAATACTTTTCTTTAGCATACATGAGAATTTTTTTCTTCTTCTGTCGAAAATCAAAGTGTTAGAAATTTGTAGGAAATACTCATATGTGCCTAAAAAAAATAATAATTGTTTTTATGATTTAGACATAAAAATAAAAATATTGAAATATGAGGAAAGGCGCACGGAGCGCGCAGAGTAGGCAAAGCCCTACAAGTACATATATGTTTATATATATATATTAGTGGGGCTTTGACTCCCTGCGCGCTCTGGACGCAAACCCATTCAATGTTATATATTTATAAAATAGATCGTATTAATAATTTTCATATGTATTTATAAAATTTTTAATAAGATTAGAAACTATCACTTATTTATTATGAAAGCTAAAATACATTCATTTGTAATTAAAAAAAACATTGAAATATATTCCATTTTTTGTTATTTATAAATATTTAAATGGTTCTTTTTAAGCTTTTTTAAAAATTTGAAAAAAACCCTCAATCAATTTGAAAATCTATAGAAAAATGAAAAAATGATTCTTCGGCTATGACTTGAGACACATACGCAGACGTATTATATTCTGATTTTAGATAAGAAATCATCAAATTCTACTTAGCACTTATCACTTAGTGCATTTATATAGAATGCATACAGACTATTTTTTTGGGTTCACTCACTTGCTTTTGTTTAAAAAAAGTTACTCACCACTTCAAGTCCTCATAGAACAACTATAGAAGCTTTAACTCAAATACTAAAAATGATCGAACTTGCTAATAAATTTTATCCTATCCTTATTGCATTGATACAAGACTATCTAAATGCTTAGATTAGTAGAATCATTCGGCGATCAAAAGCATTTATGTTCATGATGTTTTTTGCGCACTACAGACACATTTTATACAATTACCATCATTTTATGGGAAAAGCTATAATTTTTAATGATATTATAATTAGTAATAAACCAAAGCGACTCCATGCTGTTTTAAAAATTTTGACGGCAAAAATTCAGATATCGAGAAATTTTGAACAAAATTTTCCAGACAAATAAATAGTGAAATTTTTTCAAATATGATTTGAAAAATTTATCACAGACTTGAAATAAGTAATATAAATTTTTTTTTTCTCTATTGGTAAACTTAATAGATTATTTTAATGCTCATAGTTAATGGAATTTTAATTTATAAAATGATGAAAATAATGTATCGAAGATGTTCGTAGTGAATAATTTAACTTTAGACCAATCTCTTTTTTTTTAAAGTTATTAGTATTTTAGAACAATTTATTAAAAATAAATAAAAAATTGTTAAAAAAATTAAAATAGTCTGATAAGTATTTGTTAGAAAACGAAGTCTTATTAATTATGATTCAAAATCTAATGTAAACATTATGAATAAAATGCGTAAGAAGCGTTTTCGGTCTTTTTACTGAAAGTTTAAACCTTTTCCTACTGCGGGCACTTTTGCAACCCTATTACACCGACAGTAGGAAAAATAGGATTAGCCACTCATGTTTATTTGACCAGAACTGTTCCTAGGTCCAAGGGCGCTTGCGATGCACATTTGTGACGAAAACTACTATCAATAGCCAGATAAGTTATAGAAGCATTTTAGCTGTGTGAAAAAAAGTACTTATAATAAGTTAATACTTTAAATATCATATTTCCTTCTTACGAATATTTTTTGCAACTTAATTCTCACTATCCGATGATGAGTGATTTATTTTTAATGTAAAATTCAAACAAACACTTTTTTACATAGCCATTGCTTTCCGTGCAGACGCCACTTATAGTATACTCTGGCTGACTCTAAGATTACGCAAAATTGTTAATCGTTTAGTAAAGATGATTATCTTAGATAAACCAGATAATTTTGGAAAAAACTAATCGTTGATCGATCAGCAACTACACGAGCTGAGTCTGATCACTCATTATAACAGAGAACTTCGTACAACTAAGAGCATGGCAACTAATGTTTATAATTTCCTGTGTTAACATTTGGAAGCTTTCGCGATCGGTGTTAATTTCTCGCATTTGCTTGTTCTTAGCAGTATAAACTATAGTTGGTTGTTCGGTTCGTTGTTGTCAATTCTTGAAAAGAGAGTATCAACAAGGCTTTTTGTTCTGCATATATATACATATTCGGTATGCTATTATTCTCTCGTTATTCTTTAATATTATTTCATTTTTTATAACGCAAGCGATAAAGTTGATACAAACTGGGCACATTTAAAATTACATTATATACCAAACGCACAAGGTGATTCTACACCAATTTATCTTTCGAAATTTACCGTACCCTTCTCCCCTCATAGATTAGCTTATGAGTTAGTTACATAGTCAGCCGCTACGCGGCGCCTGGCCAGCTTGCTATCCCACTAATAAATCAGCGCGCCGTAGGCTTTAAATAAGAGGTCTGCAGATCTGTGTGCGAAGAGAGGTTGGTAGGTGGTCAAGGCAGTTGCCTCTCCCTCAATAAACCATCCATTAAACTAATATTTTTTGATGGAGTATTTTTTCGCGAATCCTCTTCTTCAAAACGCTCGAAGGCCAACCACCAGCGCAAGCGGTGGCAGCAACGGCCAGCCATCACAGCAGCGTCAACTGTCATAGCAGTGCCTAGCAGCAGCGGAGCCTAGTAGCAGTGCCTAGTAGCAGTAGTGCCCAGCGGTCTTCGCCTTTAACGGGCAGTCCAACTGTGTCCCTATCCGACCTCGGTAGTGGCATCGTCAAGAGGAGACATCGAGGAGGACTGCAGGGTCTTGGACCATTCCTCAGCAACTACATCGGCTTATCTATATATTAATAAAATTAAAATTATAAACTCAAGAAACGCTTCGAGATTAGCTTGTGCTGGGCTTGCTCGTTCCCTCTTAGGACTAAGCAGCTCTAGGTGAGGTGTTAGTGCTGTGCCCTCGCCTAATCGCTATTTAAGCTCATCATTTGTACATACGTATACTCGACATGTATGAAATCATCAAAAATAAGTACATCAAAATTGGCTTAGAAATCAAAGAAATATAGTCGAACAAGGTATTAAATAAAACTATTATGTGTTTTTCATATATCATTGTTCTTTATGAAAATCACATAACACATAGATAGTTATATTTGATACCTTTTAACAATACAAATTTTTAGCAAGTAAACGCTAAAACAGTTGACGAATACGTAGTCGATGTATGTAATAAGTTCACAGATTTAGCAAACAATGATTACTAATTTAATACTAATGAATGTCTCTCTGAATGTAAATACAGTATTTATGAAACTATTATAATTACAGAAACAATTAGGAACTTATTCTGGTGCTTTTTAAAAATTTTCAAATCAATTGTGAGTATGACTTCATAACACGATAAAAATTCGAAATTATTACTGAATATTAGAGAACGAAGTACGTATATTTATTTCATGTACAGATTTTAACATCATTTCACATTCCCGTTTCTTGTGTTATAAATGCTCAAAATTAATTTTTTCTTAAATAAATACTAATTCGCAATATTATCTAAGACAAAATTGATTTAATAGAGTTATACCTCAATTATCATTATATATTTATATAGGAACACGAGAGAATTACTTTTTACATTGACATATAATTGGAATTTACAACGCATAACATATTATTTTATGTTTAAGCTTCGCTCTGCATTCCCAAGTTTACATATATTTTCGGAAGATCTTATTAATTTACATTAATTATCCACAGGTTCCGTTGTAATATGTTAATAGCTCCCTTCTGCATATATTTTCAATATCTTCTAATCCTATGTTTCTAACTGATCTGATCGGTTCAGTGGATTTTTTGTTTTCCTACTGTAGAATCTTCTGTATGGTTCTAAATCCACGTATATTCTCTATAGACTAAAGTGTACCAGGCTTAACAGGCACCCTTGCCTTACATTTTGTAATGTTCTGAATAAATTTGTTAGCCTCTTGCCTGTAGGTACGTTTTTATTGGTCATTTATAGATTCTTTTCAACACTTATGTCATTTTTATAACGAGACCTATTCCCTGATTTCACCCAAAAAATTTCTCTATCAATCATATCAAATGCTGTTTCAAAGGCTACTAACACATCATGTTATTTATTGCCATATTTCTTCAGAATATTTTAAATTAAACTATTTAATCCACCAATATGGTCTTTCGTTCTTCTTTTCGCTCTGAAGCCAGCCTAACTCTCCTTTAATATTTGACACTCTTATACTGATTTTTTTACTCTGTCAGCAACTATAACGGCTAATATCTTGAATACTACATTTCATAACGCAACAACATTGTAGTTTTTAACGTCTTTGTTCTCCTTACAGACTTGTAAATAGGATGGATTCTTACTATTTTCTACCCTTTAATAATTTTTGTTTTTGCCCATAATTTATTAAGTATGTTTGTAATGTTTGTAAATTTTTTCAACTCCGACGGCCTTGACGTTTTCTATTATCCTTAGAACTTTTCGTAATTAAATGATCTATATAGCCTTGACCAAATTTTTCCAGACTCTGCTGTAGATTCACATACTACTTTTTTCGTTTTTCATATAACATGCCTAATTGTTTTCTTCTAACAAATTTTTAAAATGATTTTTCCATGGCTCTTTATTTTCTCGCATTCCATTTTTTTCGGTTCAAATTTTTCAATCGTTTTCCAACACTCACTTAAATTTTTGCTTTCCGCTACTTTGCTTAGTTCTTTATCAGCTATTTCAATTTCCCAATATTTAAACATTTTTAACCTCATTTTTTCAGTCTCTATTTCAATTTTTTTTTCTCTCTTTGATTTTTGACCATTCTTTAAGTTTAATTGTAACCTTCATTTCTGCTGAATCATTCTCAAATCCTGTTTATCAATTTTTGAATTTGTTTCTTTTGTTGATCTTACCATTTTTAGTTCCTCTATTACCTCTGTAATAACATTAGGTAACCGCTCCCATTTTTCTATGATATTCATTCCACCTTGGATAATTATATGATCCAAATAGTTTTCTTCAATCTTTTTTAGGGCGTTTAAATACTCATATTTAACTATATTTACATATTTTTACTTTCTTATAGTCCCCTGTTCTTTCCTTCTCTGTTCAATATTTTCTGCAATTTTAAAGGTCATCAGTAGATTATCAGACTTACTTCTGGTTACCTTTTAAAGTTTAAGAGCACTATTGCCTTACATCTTTACCTCTGATACAAAATTAGAATTAATTTATCCTCTTTTCTACATAAGTTATATACCTGTCTCAATCTCTGCTTGTATCCCCATTGTTCATCACTAATGCTCAGATTCAGCAAAATTTTGATACTTTTTCGCCTTTACTGCTTAGATAATTATACTCTGACTTTCTTTAGCTACAAACATTACAGTCTGATTCTATTTGATGGTGATCTATCCTATCATTTAAATAGTCAGCAATTATAATAATGTATCCACCTCCCACTGGGTTTAAATTATAATTAAATATCATTCCGAAAAAACATTAAATTTTCTGCACAAATTTAATTAATCAGCAGTACCTGATACGTACTACATAGTCTCATACCTGTACATTATACTTGTATGGATAGGGCTTAAGCCCGTTCATTTTCTTAAAGAAATAAATGAATTTAATGAAAATCAATGTTTAGGTTTCAGAGATACTTATGGTAAATCAATAAATAAATTTTATTTTACGGAAACAATTTGACTAATAATAAAATATCGCTTTAGCGAACCGATTTATAAGTGTCACAACTGTACCCAAAAGGTTTAACAAATTATAAAAACCTAATAAGCCGTAGCAGTATTTCTTGGGTAGTGTGAAAACCTATCTTGGGAAATAAAATTTAATAAATACATTGTCATTTTCCTATAAATTTATGACTCCTTTGTATAACAAGTTGAGTGGGGGAGTATGTAAGGGAGACGGTAAGGGAGAAAAATGAATTTGGTGGGAGACAAGTGGAGCAGCGGGGAGGAGCGTGCAACGGCATAGACGAAGATTAGAGAGCGTAGGGGAGCATGGGGAGTATGAAGGAGCTGACCCAATAAAAAGTTAGGATAAAAAAACCACGTGAAAATGAGCACATAACTTCATGATTTGTAAGGGAGCTGCGAGGAAGCTATCGGGAAACGACAGGGGAGCGTGGAAGAGCGGGGGAAGTGTAGGGGAGCGTAAAAGAGATAACTGACAGACCCACACAATACAACTATAATATATATATATATACTAGTGGGGCGTAGGACCCTGCGCCCTCCGCGCACCAACCCCCATGTATCAATATTTTTATTTTTATGTCTGAAAAATAAATAAAAAACTTTTTTTTTAATACACGTATATGCGTTCAAACATAGATAACCAGAGCGATCTGATAAAAATTTGCTAAAAATTCGAGCAAATATAGTCGATATATGAAAAGAGTTTACTGATTTACCAAATAATTGTTAAAAATTTAATACTGATAATGACTCCAATGGGTGTTTAAGGTTATAATAGATTCATACTATGAATGATGGATATATCCTCGTAAAATCTTTTTTGGCATTGCAATTAATTTCAATACTTCTCTATTCGTTTTCCGTAGAGCATGAATCATTATTGTCTCTTGATATATTTTTAAAAGAATTTTTTATTTCTCTTATCTTATTACCATCTTTTTTGTTTTTCTGTTTTTATTTTTTTATTTTATTTTCTCTAAAACTCACTTGAAATTTTGCTTTCAACTACTTTTCCTAGTTTTCTTTGGTATGATTAATTTTTATATTTCTTATTATTCTGTTCATTAATTTTGCGTCAGTCTTTAAATCTTCTTTTACTCTTTTTTTTTATTTTTTAAGTATTCAATAAATTTATCGATGATCCACATTTTTTGCTAAATTATTGTGGAATCCTGTTTATCAATTTGCAATGATTTGTAGCTTTATGAATTTTATCATTTATAGTTCCCCTGCTACGCGTGTAATTACATTACGTAACCTGTCCTAGTTTTTTGTGATATTTATTCCATATGTATTTTCGCCTACTCGCGCGCTCTGCATGCCAATTTTCCAATTATGCATATTTATAAAATAAATCATTTTGATAATCATCATAGAAATATATAAAATTTCTTGCAATGATAATAAAGTTTTCTTTTATTTATTTAAGTAGCTCATAATTCCATTATTCTTCAAATTAAATAATAAATAATAAAATATATATATATTTTTTTTAATATATATATTATATTATATTATATATGTATATATATATACATATTGTTTATGAACATATCAAATTTATATGTATATAACATATATATTTTTTTACAGGTATTCGATTTTAATTTTTGTTTTACAATCATATTTAATATAATTTTTATTTATAAAATAATGTTTTATGGATATAGACTGTACAACATTAAACTTCAGCTAAATCGTATTTTTCATGAAAATAGTAAAGAAAAATTATTGTAATGTGTTGCATGTAAGAGAAGTTTTAAAAGATCGACACATTTAAATAGACATGTATATTCATTCATGCAAAAGGACATAGAAAAAAATTTGTAAAAAATGTTTTAAGGGTTTTAAAAGATATCACGGTTTGAGACGGCATATGAAATGCCACAATGTAAAACAAATAGAAAAAATTATTATTTAATTCATTAAACTGGTTTAATTGTCCGTTATTTTTTAACTTTCGTGGATACATTAAAGAGCTAACGTTACTGCTTCATTTTTTAATACTACATAATCAATATATTAGTACAAATAAATACTTTTTTCCACACTTATTTTATTTTAATTATCTTTTTTCATTATAATTATAATCTTTAAACATTTTGAAGTGAGTTATTGAAATGAAACCTAATTATAAAATCCTATCGATAAATTTATAATTTAGTTAAGTTGGTAAAAAGTGAGTAGGAGGTGATAAGGAGGCGAAGGGAAGATGGCTTTGAGCTAGGAGGGAGGTAAGGGGGAGCCGGGGGAAGCTCACCCAAAAAAAATGGGTTGAAAATCACATGAAAATGAACGAATAACTACGTGATTTAACAGGGTGGTGAGGGGAAGCGGGGAGGGGAGTGGGGGGGCTAGAACTCATTTTTGTCTATACAATTATATAATATAGGAAGATATATATATATATATATATATATATATATGCTAGCAGGGCTTCGCTCCCTGCGCGCTCCGCGCGCCAACCCCCTAATCAGTCGAACACAAAAAGACTTCATTTGTATAATCTTTAGAGTACATATATTTTTATTCAATTTTCAAATAAAGATTTATTTTTCCTTAGTATTGACGAACAGTTCAGATATTTTTTTTTAATTCTAGACATTTTATGGTGTTATTTAATAACTATGATCGCTTAGGATTGACATTCTTTGCTAGAGATTTTTAAAGATACACATAGATTAACGTAATTTTTGTTGTTGTTAAACTATGGTATTGAATTAATCAAATCATTTTTTTTTAAATGCTGCTGTTATTATATGGGTAGAAACATATGCATAGATGAATTGTCTTAGGTTAAGTTAACCATTTTGCAGGATGAAATACAGTATAATGGATTTTTATTTGAACTTATAAAAATAACCTTTTCAACATTGATTTTTCTACCTACTCATCCAGGTTATGGTGACAAATAGATAAATATCAATTACAATAAGCAAGTAGATTTTATTTTTTATCTTAAAGTAATCCCCAGTTTTGAATAGTCTCTATGCTTAGTCCGCGGTCCCATAGAGCGCGTAACGCGTAAGCGTAACCTTTTGAGCCCTTGAGAGTAAGAGAGAGGTCAAATACGCGATTCTCTCTCTCCCTCCCATGATATTAAATGGTTACGCGGTACGTTAACCTTATATAAGCTTTTTCTGATACATCTTAGTCCTTTTGCACAACGTTGCGTTCAAAAATTTTTCATATTTTTTTTTTATAAATTTACCTTTAGGGCCTTATGCTCAACGTTACGTTCAAAAATTTTTTTAAGGTTTTTTTTTTATATAAATGTATCTCTGAGATTAAATAATTGAAAACAAATTTTTTCATTATTATTTTAATTAATAAAAACAATTTCTCAAAATTCTTAAAAATTTTTTCCAAATTTTCTATCTTTACTTTTAAAAATAAGAGAAGGACAATTCAATTATTTTAAAATACCAAAAAAATTGGAGATAAAATGATGTTAGTTCAAAAATTTTCAATAATGTTAACGATTCTTCAGTAAATAATGTAATTTTGACGTCACGCAATGAGTTTACGTCTTACTCAAACAATAAAATTTTGAACACAATGGCAGGAAAAGCTGTAACTTATAATAGTGTAGATAGTGCAAATTCCAAGGGAATTAATTTATCTGATGATAATATATACATTAATTTGCCAATGGAATATCTAAATTCTATTTAAGAGGTTCTTCAACCTCATGAACTGAATTTAAAAATAAATTCCATTGTAATGTGGATTCGAAATCTATGTATTTCAAAAGGTTTATGTAATGAAGCAAGATTAAGAATAACAAAATTATACAAGTACAATATTAAGGCTAACATTAAAACTGGTGAAAAAGTTGGTAACAAAGTATTTATTCCAAGAATTACTTTGAATAGTGGAAATTCATCGTCATTACCGATTATTAAATACAGAAAACCATTTCCGGTGCAGTTAGCTTTTTCTATGACTATTAATTGACTATAAATAAGTCTCAAGGCCAAAGTATTGATAAATTAGATTTGTACTTAAAAAAGCCCTTATTTTCTCACGGTCAATTGTACGTTGCATCATCTAGATGTAAGAATCCTGATAATATTTACATACAAAACGAATTGGAAAATTCTAATAAAATAAGTAACATTGTTTGGAGTGAAGTTTTTGATGAATTTGAATGAAATATTATATTGCCTTGTGTTTAAAATAATAATAGTTGTTGGATCATGATTCTCACTTTATAAATTGTTTAACAGTAAATATACACAAAGGCACATAAACATTCTTATACATGGAATCCATAGTAAGTCCACCTCCACGTGATGCATTCTGGGTAACGCTAAACGACGTACATTATTTTCTATACTGATAAAACGATGAAGTTTATCTATTCAATATATTATCATTAAAAACCATGATGTTTTTATTTGAATAAATGTACATTAAAATAATTATGTAATAATATGCCATTTTTGTACTTGAAAACTAAAAAACTTCTGATATAAATACATTGAAAATTTGTTGTATAAGTAGATATTATTATTGAATAAACCAATTTTTTTTTAAATAATTATTTTTTTCTCAATATTTTACAAATTCAAAAATGTTGTACTCAACGAATAAGTATGTAGTATGATAAATTAAGGATTATCATTGATTATTTATGTTTACAATATCATTTTAAAACATATACTCATACGTGTACTACATATAAATATAGTATACAATATATTGAATAATTATAATTGGCAAAAGTGGGCGTGGATGGGCCAATTTAGTATCTGTTTTATCTGCAGCATTACCGTTGGTAACTTTTTCTGTTTTCCGCCATAGTAAAACAAAGTTGGTTATTTTGAGACGTAGTATTAAAACACATATATTATGTTTGTATGGATCTTCTAGTATCTGTTTCATTAGCTTTATCACTGAAGGTCACGTTGTTTATTTTCTGCCTCAGTTGAGCAATGACGTAGTAGTAGAACATTGTATTGAAACAAATATTTCTATTTTGATAAATATGAAGATTATTACCTTAAATCTAATTGGTTTTCTCCCTTGTCAAAAGCATGTGCTATCCAGAAAACCTTGTATATTTACATCATGATCGAAAGTATGATACACGAAAATACATTGCCACTCATTTTTTTAATGAAGAAAACATAGTTTCCGATTGGAAGATCTTAGCCTATAACTGCTCAGCTATAGTTTTCTAGACTACAGCGCCATCATAATTTGCACTTAACTGTTTTTTTTGTATCATGTGCATGAATTAGTTGCTCTGTCCGATCCCTGGTATCGGATCGTATGTAATCAGAGTACTTCGTCTGTTTTCGGCAGACTTTGGCGAAAATTTGTCTTTCGAGTGACGTTGGCCATCTTCGTCTATTGTTAAAATGCGG
>JAPYYV010003426.1:0-23897 GCA_030522625.1 Copidosoma aretas
TCAGTTTAATCCTTTTAGGCAGTTAATACGTTGTTATTATCATAAAAATTTATCAAATATCAGTTTTCAAAAATTTTTTTTCATATTTTACAAAAGTTTTATCAGCCACATTTGATCAGCCATATTGAATTTTATGGATTTTATGACAATCAACGATCAATAACCTTAAGAACTCCAAATCATTTTTTAGAGATAACAGTGATTTTTAAGTGAACAATTTTGTTTTTCGGACGCCATTTTGATTCCGCCATCTTGAAATATATGTTCGACTGAGAATATATAACCAGTGACATTAAAAATCCTTGCATGCAAAAATAAATGTGTTTTTTATCGTGATTGAATCAATATGATAAATGAGTTGTATCAGTTTGAATGAAAAAACTCACTTTTGCCCCACTGTGCGGTGCGCTGAATTATTTTTTTTTTACCAAACGTAAATTTTTAAATGATATGATTAAAAGACGATAATTTACTAATAAAATAAGATTATTTCACAAAAAAAATGAATTTATCTATCGAGAGATCCAATATTTCAACTGTGGTCCTCGCAGGGTGCTCTACGCAATACGAAAAGTCTGAAATCTCCTTTCTTTGTATCTGAAATAAGGAATATCTGTTTTGTTTCAGTGAACATAAAAATAATTAGACTATTAAAAAAAAAATTACAAAAACATTTTACATATGTAATAATGGAAAGAAACTTTTTTTTAGAAATTTTCGTCTTATTTTTTTGATAACATAAGCAACATAATTTTTTTAATTGGAACAACTTGCATTAAGTAACATCGTTTATTTTAATTTTTTTGTTAGTTATAATTAAATATTTCTCACCTAACTATATTTGCTATTTATAATCATTGTCTTAATACATTGGTATAAAACCTATATCTATAAGGTTGCATCTAAATAAGAAATTATGTAGTTGGCCATAAGAGTTGAGAACATTGATTTCTGCATAGAATATGTAGTGTTGAAAACTAAGTTTTAATTTTTCCTTCAGGTATAACTTTTGATTGAATGTTATGATTTAGTTTTCTACAATTACTAATTCATTGAATTTAAGCATTTGAATTTGTAATATATTTTAGTATGGCTGGTAATTTTTTTTTATCGTATGAAATGTTACGAAAATTGTCTAACTATTATTCAATTGAATGAAAAAAAAAGATCATCAATGTTCATGGATAAACTAAATAAGGCTTCGAGTAAGTTGTTGGATCAATAAGTGATGCAAAACTCTAACCTTACGTAGAATTAAAAGGCATTTGTAACAAGAACACAACTTTTCAAATAATATAGTTTAACTGTATGACGTTTATCATAGAATATATAGTGTTAAAAACTAAGTTTCAAATTTTTCCTTCAGGTGTAACTTCCAATTGAATGTTATGCTTCAGTTTTCTTCAATCACAAATTTATTTAATTCAACAATTTAAATTTGTAATATATTTGAGTCTGACTAGTAATTTTTTTTTTCATATTATGAAATATTACGGAAATTTTCCAACTAATATTTAAATAAATTTACAAGAAAAAAATAGTAATTATGAATTAACCAAAAAAGACTCTATGTAAGTTCAAAAATTAGAATAGAGATGCAAAACTTGATGCTTACGTACAATATAATATAATTCGTAACAACACTTAAACTTATTAAATGATAAAGTTCAAATATATGACGTTTATCATTTTTATAATCAATGATTGCATGTTGCGAGTAAAAAACTATAGAATATTTTGTGAGTCTACGAATTTTCTTTTCTTAAAAGGCTTTATTTATTTTGATAATGTAAAGTAATGTTAAATAAATAATCTTAAATATATTCTTTAGACATTTCAGGGGTAATATTGTGCTAAGCATGAGAGGAAGCATGTAAGTCTTCTATTGTTTGATCAAAAATTTCACATTTTACATTTGGTGAAAATAAAAAAAAATGCAATAAATCGTTTAAATCACAGAATTACATGAAAATACTCAATCATTAACACAGATACATTAAAAATAATTGTTCCTGTAAGCATGTTATTACTTCTGTAAACTTTGAAGTTTAGTATTTTAATCTATGATATTTTATTATGTTATGTTCCTGCTGTCTTGTGTGTACGAGTAAATACAGAAAAACTGCTGTTACTTGCAAAACATAAAAATTTTAATAGATTTATCACGATATGGATTGATTACATTTTTCTGATTTATTCTATATGCCCTGTTATTGATAATTTTCTATATACTCCCGATAACCAGTTATTTGCAAATGCTTACTTCAGAAATTCATTTTTGTACAGACAATTGCACTTAACTCATCATCATTAAATTTTTGAAAATTTTCTTTAGTGACTTCATCTGAAACTATTTACATAAAAAAACGTGCTTCAAAAAATAAATATCGATCAAAAGGCCAAGAAAATAAGAACGATCGTTGCATCATTTGATTTTTGAGCTAAACGGTGATTTTTTAAACTTTTATAATATTATATTAACCAACGTCACTGGCGAAATATGTAGTGCCTATTTTATCAAAGTTCACTAGGAGTCGCAAAACGTTCACAAGTTTATTCGAATTATTTTCGTGTAAGCCTTTTTTCTATCACCCGAAATGGTTGAATTCTCCGTCTGTGAAATATACAATCTGCCAATATACACAGTTAACTTTAGCTATCATCTTGAGGTCATTATTTTCATTCTGTGGGTCGTAAATCAAGACAACTTGGTTTTTTATAAATATTACAGATTTAATATATATATATATATATATATATATATATATATATATATATAAGTGTAGGAAATAAACCTAGTGTGCTTTACTAGAACCCTTTACAATGGCATAAAATAATGCTTGTATTATCTTTTTTAATTTAATGCGTATAAATAAATTTTAATTTCATCACACACTGTTTTTTTTTAAAATACTACAATTTTTAGGTGTATTGGAGATGTCTATATCTGAAAATTCCGTAAGATTTAGTGGACACACTCTTGATAAAGCAACGAAAGCCAAAGTAAGTATTTACAGTTAATTCAATAAATAAAAATTCAATCTCTAAGTATCTGTCTGATTGTTCGGAAACAATAGAGATTTTTATCACAAAAAATAAACATCTTGAGTTTTCTTGGTAGTTTTTGAAGTATTATTCCAGTATTATATGTTGGTGCTGTTTGTACAACGTATGGTGAATAATGTTAATTAAGTAAGGATCAACTAATGTGATACAAAAGTACTCTTTCTTAGAAGAGAACAATATGGAAATCCCTTACTTATGTTACATCCAATATGCTTTTCCTTCTCCTCCGTGTAAGGAGTAATCTTTTCCTAATAATTTTACTAAAGCTTACCTTTTTTCCATAATTCCAAAGTTTAGAGTACAGCATATCCTCCTAGATAAAAATTGTATCTTCTAATCGTCAGCAAATTATGTTTGTAGTTTTTTTGTGAAAATTTTCTTTTTGGCTACAGGCAAATGGGAAAAATATGCAGATAATACAAAAACAACCTTACGAGCAGGAAATTTATATTTTTTTAGTTTTGGTGATGGCATACGCATACATATTAGTGTAAAAACGTTCATGCCAATGTTAAAAATTTTACTCAACTTTTGCAATTATTTATACAAAAATTTTATGTATTCAACTTATAATTATAAATATCGTGATAATAATCAAAACTTCTTTGTAAGTATTCAATTGTTACACCAGCTTAGTTCAGGAGGTTATCAAGAAGTTAATATTATAGACCTAGAGGAAACAGCACAATTTCGAAGTATTCCGTACATAGGAAATATGTATACGGACCATTCTACGGTACATGAAAAAAAGAAACATGCATACATACATAAGACATTCGATATTGAGCATGAAAAAGGATAGATGAGTCTTAATCTTTATGTATAATAGTAGGCATTAATAGGGAAAATTATTACTTAACGTTTAAGAGCCTGAGTTGCTTCACGCATAGAATGTCGATTCAAAAATAAAGCCGATTTTAGCATTGTTTCCGTAGAATACAATAACAATTTTTTTTCATTCCTAAGGTTACGATTTTACTTTTGTTCAGAGGCTCTAAGGATTAAAAAAGTAGTTACAGTAGCCAGACAGACTACGGAACTGTGCATTGACAGATAGTAGGTCTTCAACTTAGTCATTTTGGGTTCAAATCCCGGCTCGTGAGATAGTGACTATGCTAGTAGTTCTGTGAAAATTGTTTGAACGCTTTCTTGAACCATATTGCAATGATTCAATAAGACATTAACTGTGTAAGTATTAAGGCCAATACTCACATCATGCAAATTTCCTACATAGTTAATAAAAGCCATGTATGTATATTACTTCGATCCGGTTGTAAGACTAAAAAAAAGAAATAATAAATTTGATCTCGTATTTTATAATAAATGTGATGTTGATTTACTTTCACTTTTCTAAAAGTACCCCAATTCATTAGATAATCAAAAGAACAAACAAATTGTGTATTTTTCTTTATTTAAAACCAGTTATTATTTTACTGCTACATGCGGTTTCTGTAAAACTAATATATGTATATACATAGAGAATAAATAAAATTGGTCATTATAATTTTCATAGTAACAATGTGAAAAATAAATTGAAAGTACATACTGTTCAAGTCAATGCCTAAAGCACTCACAACACTCCGAACCCCTTCTCAAGTTTTTATTATTATTACTATCATCATTATTATTATCATCTGGCATAAGCAATTTAATAACTTATAGTGAAATGGACACATGTACGTCATTATTCTTATCCTTAGCTATCATAATCCAGTTTTTAACCTCCATATAGTCAGTTTTTTTTATTGTCTGTCTGATTTTGGCTTACCAGCGTCACTTTGGTCCACCTAACGGTCTTTTGCCTACTGGTTTGCCTACCATGACTCAATGAGCATTTCTATTGCTGTTCATTCTCGCCACATGAGTAGTTCATTGCAATCTATGAGCTGTTATGACTTGACATATATCTGATTCTCTGTAAAGATCTTAACCTTGGTATTGTGCCAAATCCTTCAATCGCCAGTAATCTCAACCTCAAAAATCGTTCTTAAAACTTTCGCTTAAAAACTACAAACTATTGTTTATCGCTTTTTATTAATGTCCACGTTTCGTATCTATACAATATTAATAGCATAGGTATCAGAACGGCCCGTTTTGTCAAGTTTCTAAATTTAGCTTCCACGCGCCTGGCTTATCCCACTCAATAAAAAAACAATGTATACAAAAATTTAGCTCAATCAAATAACTGCAAGGTGACTCTCATCGACCATAAAGTTTGGGAATTTTAGCTCGGAAGATAATATTTTCAAATAATGTTTTTTAGCTTTTTTTTATTATGTGGCAGATTTGCTTCATTACTTGTTATTTCGTCAGTTTTTAACGATTAATAGATAAACGAGATTAATGCGTGTTTTCGTTAATTGAATTTACTTTGGATTTAATAGAACTTATGGATAATCAAAACAATCTTTATATGCCATCTTGTAGAAAAATTATGGTAAGATTTAAATAAATCCTAAATATTAATTTTCACGAAATATCTTTTAGCCTATGTAATTATGTACTTAAAAATCATGTATCTTACTATATATATATAGTCGTTAGGACCGTAATTTTCTCCGCCCCCTCACCCCCCCCTTCAAATCACGGGAATATTATTTTGATTTTTACGTGTTTTTGACGACCGTCACTTGTTACCTCGCCCCTTCTACCCCTCTCAAATTATTTTGTTTTCTCCGTGATTTGACGTAAAAAAAATATTTTTCTTCTCTTAGGAGCTGTATTTCCTAATTTTATACAAAGAATCAGTTATATCAATTATCTATTTAATATTTTATAATGATTTTTCCACTCCACCTTGCGGTATTCATCCTGGGGAAAAAAGACTATGTATAATTTAAAATTACAAGGTCAAGTTTGTCATTCAACACCTAATACTTTAAAAAATTAAGGGAGTACTAAGCCTTGCAATAGCCAACTATACATATATGATAATGTCTATGCAATTGAAGAAAGACTTAAGTTAAATCCAAATTTACTTCAAAAATACTTAGAAATTCTGACGAAAATTTTAAATCAAAATCCGATAATAAAAAGTTATAAATATCTATACCAGATTACAAAATCACAAAATTTACCTAAGTACAAAATATTTTTCTTGCGTAAAAATGATAAACAAAATAATAGGTACAACAAACCAGTAACAGCTGAGCGTGGTGCAATTATAGTTTCTCAAACTGAAATTTTTGATGACTTTGATTTTTGTGTTTATCTTAAAAACCTTTCGGATAGTATGCCAACTTATACTTATTTGAATAAATTGTCCAAATATGTAGATCCTATGGTTTTTCCTTTGTTATTTTCATCTAGTGATTTAAGTTGGAGTACAAGTTATTTTTAAAATCCAAAAGAAAAAATTCAAACTATTTCAAGTTTGCAATATTACATTTACAGATTATCGTACAGACCGAAAAATTTTCAAATTGATCCTTTATTATGAGCAGAAAAATTGATACAACAATACTTTCTAAAAGCTTATATTATTGTAGAAAATAATCGTATGAACTACTCAAGAAATAATCAAAAAAATTAAGGTATTGAATGTTATAAAGGATCATTGGATCATGTTATGAATAGTGCATCTAACGTTATACAAAGTTTTGAATCAAAAAAACCTTCCGATCTTATCTTCAACGTATATAGATGGATCTCGATGTATGCAACAGCATTATCAAGATGCAATGGCTATTATGAGAAAATGCTGTTGACCGGATTTGTTTATAAATGTCACGTGCAATCCAAAATTAAAAGACATTAAAGACGTATTAAAAATTTTTCCAAAGAATACTTTACCAAATAATATACCAAATAGAACAGTCCGATTGTTTCATACGAAACTTCAATCAATTTTGGATGATATTACAAAAAACCACTAATTTAACAAAATCATATCTTACGTTTATACTATTAAATTTCAAAAAAGAGGACTGCCACATGCTCATATATTAGTAACATTGCATCCCAATAATAAAATGAAAACTTCTAATCATGTTGATAATTTTATTTCTGCCAAAATTCCTTCAAATGATGAAACATTAAAAAAATTAGTAATTAAACACATGTTACATGGTCGTCATAATCTGTATAGTCCATGTTTAAAAAAAACGGCTATCTAGAATATAGGAGAAGAAACAATGCGTCAGACAAAAATATATACAGAATTAAAAATAGCAATGAAAAAAAGATTTTGACTCAAAATATTTCGATCGTAAAAGGTATTATATTTTATTGTATATAGGTGATTGTTAAAGTTTGGAAGAAAATAAATCCTAGCGTTTTCCTTATAAGCATTTTCCTTCATTTTATTTAGGATAAAATTGCTACATTCTCACAATCATAACTCTACAGTGAATTACAATACTTTAAATTTTTTAAAAGCAGAAGAGAGTGAATATTTCTTAGCTTCAATGTATCTATCATCCAAGTTTATTAAGCAATGTTTTTTTTTTAAAACTCCGAACTCTTGAATTCGAATTTAATATTTACAGAACTAAAAAATGGGTTTGTTCGATTAAGCTCGATGTGAGTAAAAGGAAGGTAAGTCCAGGGAGCAGAATGTGAATAAAAGGTATGGTACTCCAGGGCACAGTTTATACAGTTGCGGCACATCTTATTGCATGGACGTACTCATAGTTGAATAAAGACATAAGGTGTGCTGCACTGTTTTGCAAATCAGTAGAGTTTTACCCGTAGCACACACTGTAAACTTCTGTACAACATTCTTCTAATTTTACCAACACTGGTATGCTGTCGCGCATTTTGTCCTTTCTGACTAGAAAGTCACTAGCTTCAAGAAATTGACCAGAAAATCATAAAAACGCTGCCGACTGGTTGCCTCATCCCATAAGATTAACTCAGTCTTGCGTCCGCCATTTGTGGCTACAGCATATATACAGGTATACAAGTCTGATATCTTTTTGCGCTCACTCCTTCGTAGTTCACTAGTCCATTTGACCAAGAAGAGCTCGTGAGAAACTGACCAGCCATATCGATGAACAATTAATCAGGGGACACATCATAATGGTAAACACGAAGAAAAAAATAATTGTGTACTAGCTCTTTTGGAAATACTACTTATAATTAAATTTAGATTACAACTCATTTTTAGGCACGACTGCTTCACAGGAGTGCTTTATATTTTCTCTAGAGCAAAAAGTGTAACAATCTATAAAATGGCTATTTGGTACATGAAACCAATTTTGATTCTAATATGAGTATGATCCGAAGTGGTCCTATGGTGTATGTATTTAAACCTATGTGTACGTAATCAAGTTTCCTGACTAACTCAAGTAATTTTCATGTGATTGACCTCAAATTTGGTAGATATATTCGTCTTTACCATGGAACGTGATGGTTCAAAATCAGAGAAGTTTCGTCAGAGGGAAAAAAATTTCCAGCATTTTAAGTACAGAGCTTCGAAGGGAAAAAATCTTTTTCTTCGTTGTAACTTTGCAAATTAACATTTTAAGCTCGGATATACTGAGAAAAAGTTGTACATCTACATAAAATACAACTTTTGTCTTTAGTACACTTTTCTCCAGGAAGTTAATTAAGTGTAGATCGTAAAAAAATACAACTTTTTTGTTTTATACGTTTTACTCTACAATCATATCCTGACGCTTTAAATAACGAAAATCGTTTTACATTTTCTAAATAATCGTTTTCTGATGCCTAATTTTTTTGTTTGACAGTTGAGGTCATAATGTTAAATACAAAAGTTGTAAACTAAAAAAAATACACTTTTTTCGTGTTTAAAGTTTTTCTCTAAAGTATTGTTATAGTGCTGTAAATGACTAAAATCGATTTAAACTGGCTGAAAAATCGTTAGCAGTCTTGCCTTACATGCAAAAGGTCAGGTTTTTGCATAGATTTATCGCTTGTTTTTATTCGTAAGATTCGTGTATTTCACAAATGCTAGCCGCCATATTGGTTCCGCCATTTTAAATTTCATCAACCTGACACTAGATTTGTAATCAGGGATACTTACAACTGAGGGGCACCTATATATTATACTGTACAAAAATTTACAATTATATTACCCATTATAATCGAAAGCAGTTAAGTCAAAGAATTCCTTACCGATTTACTTCTTAAAAATGACGTGATTTACGAGAATTTTGCAGGTGACATTTTCGACTTAGAATTTCATGTAGATTATAGTCATATTTTTTTATCTGCGAATTTCGTTAATTTTAAAAAAGTTGGTCGCCATCTTAGTTTCGCCATTTTGAAATTCATTAACCCGACACTAGATTTGTAATCAGTGACCTTATCAATGGAGGGGCACCTACATTTTATACTGTATGAGAATTTACTATCATATTACCTATTATCATCGAAATCTGTCAAGTCAAAGGATTCCAAATATCAACGGATTTTTTTCTTTAAATGACGTAATTTACAAAAATTTTGCAAGAAACATTTTCGACTTAGACTTTCACGTTAATTATAGTAATATTTTTTAATTACAAAGATCGGTAATTTTTAAATTATTGGCTGCCATATTAGATCGCCCTATTTGAATTTAACAAATTTGATACTGAGTTTGTATTGAATGACCTATTTTATATCAAAAAACGCTTTCTACACATATTTTTTCTTCATGTGAAACAATATATAACGTAGAAACTGTGTTTTTTAAAATTCGACGCCCTCTAGCCCCTACTTGCGCCCTTTATAAACTGAAAATTATTTGAAAATGTATAGTTTAAGCTGATAAAAAAAAGGGTCATACTTTTAAAAAAATCGATTTTAAAATCTGAAACATCAAAACAATGGGTTCAACTAACTTAAAATTCTTTTTAATATTTTCATTGTGATCTACAAAAAAAATGCTAACAAACTATTTTTTTTTTTCTTTTTCATACGCATTAATTTTCTACAAAATCAAGAAGTTCGTGAACCAAGAAAAAATTTTAAAATTGTGACTGTCACTGACGGCAAAGGTGTTGGTCAAAAAAATCTAAAAAAATTCCAGTATGGTTTTCTATCAGAGTACTATTGATTCCTAAAGTTTAGAGAAAAATAAATTTTCTTTTTGTTTTTGTTCACGTGAAATTCCCCATATACATGCTCATTTTTTTTTAAAGTTTACATAGTTATAAATTCGTGTCTGTTCTTGTACTGTATAAATGTTATTATTTTTAAATATTGTGGCTGGGATCTGTAAACTGTACTTTAAATAATACTTAAATAATATTTTAACTTGTTGTATTAAAGAAGACGTGAAAGTATTGTTTACATTTCCAACAAATTTTCTGTGATGTAGCTCATTTAGATGCCTTGTGTTGATCCAGGTGTTGAAAAGATTGATGGACTGGCAATAATAGTAGCTTTTGGTGGTATGGAACAAGTGTTCAGAGTCATTGAAAACCCAACATCTTTAAGATAATAGCAAGCCATGGTTTTTTACTAGGCAGTGGAAAAGTGGAGTATGATCGATCAAATTCAGGCACTTTGCTGTGATGCGACTGTAAGTGTTACTGGTAGAATAAATAGCTTCTGTCTAAATCTAGACAAATTGTTCAATCGTTATCTGTTGTACCGGTAGCTATAAAGTGCTTCATAATGCCCGCTCTACCATTCTTGGATCTCTTGAAAACCATCTTTAGAAGCAGAAGCAAGAGCTAGATAATGACAGAGAATAATTGAAATTAACCATGATCTATCTTGGTGTATTCCAAAGAGCAAGAAATCGTTTCGCATACCAGGGGCTGTAAGTCGTGCTAGGTGGGAGGCGAGGGCAAATAAATTACTCAAGATCTACCGATTTAAGGATCGATGTCAGTTAGCTCATGGGCAGCAGAAATTTTTAAAAAGATAATGTACTTTTCGTGCTCGAGTCTACGTTCGAGCCTGGTCCATTCCGTCATCAGAAGCAATTCAAGCTCCTTAGAACGATTTTCTATCTATGCATCGATTGTTAAATTATCAGGATATTGATTTAGAAATCAGTAAGGCTGCTGTTAAAACATTTTTAAAACATCTGAGGTAATTAGCTCCCAAAACTTTGGTTTTATCCTTATTTGATGACAATGTTCCAATCACGGTTAAAAAAATATGGTCGAAGTTATCCTAGAAGCAGATAAAAATAAAGGAGAGAAAGAAGAAAAAAACTAAAGAAGTACATAGTGCACCAAACTTATTTTTTTTCTTTGACTAACAACAGATTTTCATGTTTTGTAACTCTCGTGACAAAAACTTTCTTTACGAGATTCTCCATTAGCACCGATTTCCTCGACAAAGACCCTTCAAAGTCAAGCAATGATGCTGGTTACAAAAGTGCAATTAAATAGCTGGAGAAGAAAATTGTTATAAACGATGTTGCAGAAATAGGTGTTAAACTGATTCAGGAATATGATAACTTACTGACAAAAGATGAAAATAAAAAACAATTTGTTTTGCAAATCGTCAGCGAAAACCGTAAGAATCACCCAACTGCTACTAAATCTTCAATCTAAATACATACGCTTATGCTAATAAACCTATGGCTAGCTACCTATGGTCAGTGCTTCTCTCAAAATTTTGCAGGTAAAAGCGTTGTCACGGCAGTTTGTCATATGTAGTACTGAGACATCAGACGCTTGCGCCATTTACCAATTTTTATGAGCGTCAGGCTTGTGTAAATCCTTTCTTTACTGATAGAATGTGATTATCGGGAGAATCAAACAAACTTGAAAGATCTCATTGAAGGTAATAACTCCAAAAAATCAAATAAAAATATTAAAAAATACTTGCTATGACTCCATGACTACTGGATGAGAGTAATTAATTTTTATTCCACTAATAAGTACGAAAATTTTCTAAATATAATAAATATTAATATGACTATTTGTCATGGCGATACCGAACGAAAAAAAGGCTTTCTGATAATGAGGAATGTATTGTTTAAAGTCTGACACAAAAATTGGTTGTTGCTCAGCGATTAATATATAACTCTATAAAATAAAATGATAAACCTTTGGCAAATGTTGAAATAGGAAATAAAATTTCTTGCGTTTTTTTTTCTTTGTACAAAGAGAATTAAGCTTACGATAAAAAAAAGAGAAAAAAAACAGAGACAAAATGGAGATAATTATCTTGACGATACCGTTTTGAAAGAATTAGAAGTAATAATACAAATAAATACTAAATAATGCATTAAAAAATAACGCAGCCATAGAAAACAGATTTTAGATTCAAAGAGTTCGTTCCATTCAAGCCATGCATTCGATATATTTTGTACGTGCTATATGATTTTTTAGTGAATAATTACTTATCACGCATTGTCAAACACATGTTTCTCAAAAAGCACAAACGTATTGTGTTTAAATAGGATACATTAAACAATGTCATTATTAAAAAAAAAAACGTACTAAATTGTATTAAAATTGACTACTTTTTTCTACATTTATCCTTACCAATAAATGGTGAAATCACTTGAATCATTCTTTGAATTACTTGGAAACCACAGGGAATTCATCACAGGTAATGTACTGAAAATTCTGTTACGTAAGGTAAAGTAGGTCGTAGTGCGACAAATCTAAATTTGGCAGGAGTAGTGGGACAGTGTTGAAAAATATACTACATAATTAAATAATAAAAAATAAAAATTCGTTATATATTCTACAGAGTTTGATGAATCTGTGTGTATTAATTACTTTGTTTGTAATAAATTAACGGTTCTTAAAAAAAATTATTAAAAGCCGCCCTTCAAGAATAGGCATCGACCTTCTATATAAGGCATGATTCTGTACACAGCGCGGTAAAACTGTATGCTCAGTAAAATAATCAAAATAACTTTTTTTTCTGATAAAACAATATTTGTCGTAAATAATTTTACTTCCACTTATATTTCGGTGTTTTATTTCTGTTATGTAAATGAAATTTAATTAAATATTTCATGTCCTAGTATATGATCAAATTATATTTACAGTTGGTGGTAGTAGGACATTGGCATAATTTCATGTTCTACTATACCATCGCTTCACGAGCTAGCGTGTATTAGTAGAACAGATAAAACAAGAAACAGTACTGTTTTATTGTTTTTGCTTGGCAATAAATAATTACGTTTGATACTATACATTGACGTACTTTGCATATTTTTTAATATATTTGCACTGTGTATGTAACTTATTTGATTACTAAAATGACGTGATCACCGGAATAAGTGCTAAAGCAAATGCCCTACTGAAATAACCTTCAAAGTTTATTGTTGTACATACAAGTATTTTTACATTTTATATATTTCCTGCACTTAACTACTTATCTCATAAATAATAAGGTCTATTTATATTCTAATTTTTCAGTTTACCAGATTCTAAAAAGCTATTTATATTCTATTTTTCAGTTTACCAAATTCTAAAAAGTTTAAGCATAAGATGGGAGAAACTAAACATTAAAAGACTGTTAGCGAGAAAAAGAAGCCTAAAAGAAAAATCTTATTGACAACTGCGAAATCGAGAGTGAAAAGGAAAGTATGTGAAAGATCTTATTCTGCGGAGGTAGCGACAGAAGCTTTGAATGGAGTTATGCTGGGTCACACCATAAGGGAGGCTGCGACTAGATACGGAGTGCCCAAAACTACTCTCTACGCTAAGCTAAACAATTTTTCTGCTATTGAGTGCAACAAAGGTTCATCATCAATCCTCACCAAGGATGAGAAATTATAAATTGTTGAATGGATTATTGCTTGTGCTGAACAAGGCTTTCCAGTGACTAGAGATCAACTTGTGGACCATGTTCAAAAATTTATAACTAAGATAAACAGAAAAAATCCATTAAAAATAACAGGCTAGGTAAATGGTGGTACTCTGCTTTTATGAGGAGACATAAAAACCTAAGTGTAAGAATTTTTTAAAACCTCACAAGTATCAGAACATCTGTCTCAGAAAATGATTTGAGGCAGTGGTTTTGCAAATTACAAGCTCATTTACAACAAAATAATCTTCTGAATATTGATTGTCGATGTATTTTCAACTCAGACAAAACCTTATTCATGCTTGTCCCAAAGGATAATACAGTGATCGCCAAAAGAAGGGCTAAATATGTTTACCAAATCGTAAGCGGTAACGAGAAAGCCTGTTTAACTGTGTTATTTGTGGCAAATGCAGCTAAAACTATCCTTCCACCAATGCTTTTATTTGATTTAAAGAACACTCCCAAAAAAAAAGATTTGACTTAGATACCTAAGGAATGAAGTGCTGGACATACCGATAATGGCTGGATGACAGCTGAGAGTTTTCACTCTTTCATAGAAAATGTTTTCTATAAATGGCTAATCAATATTAATATCTGATTTTCTGTTTTGTTGTACGTTGATAGACACTCCTCGCACGTGTCACTGACATTATTAAAATTTTGTAAGGATAAAGAAATCAAATGGTGGGACTTTACCCTAATTCAACACACATTATACAGCCGTTAGATGTAGCCCTATTTCACACTTTAAAAGACAACTATAAAAAAGTTCTTAGAACGTGGAGAGTTGAAAATAATGTAGTAAACATAAAAAAAATCATGTGTTCTCCGATTTTGAAATTAGTATTAGAGCCTACGAATTATTCTAAGGCTATAAAAAATGGATTCAAGCCCTGTGGCTTATTTCCGCTTAATCCTGATCAAGTTGATTATAATGTTTTAAACAAAGGTAAAAGTAAAAGAAGTGAAAATAGTAGTAATAATGTAGCAAATTTTAATGGTCAAGAAAAAAAAAAGATTTTTTATAAATGTTTGAAAACACTATTTTAGACACCGAGACTTTGAATTATTTAAAAATTGCGAAAATAAAGAATTTTGAAGTGGTGCAGAGCCTTTAAGGAAACATTTTTTTTCTTGGAAAAAAATGAAGAGCTTATGTGGTACGCAGATAAAATATCATCGATTATTTTAATTTGATGTTACAATATAGATTATTTCTTGTATTTATAAATCGATATTTACGTTCTGAATTTCTCAAATCGAATCAATTCAATTTTTTTTAAACTATTTTGATACCAACATGTTATAACGTATGTACTTATTTTTCTGGCATTACGTATTTTAAATTGTTTATAGATACCTCATACGAAAATATTTTTGTATGTGTTTTCATACGATAACTTAGTATATAAAGTTTTTTCAATTGATAAAACTAATAATTGTATGGATTCATAAATAGTATAATAATTTAAAATATTTACAAAGAACTTCGAAGAAAAAAATCAGAGAGTAGTATGAACTGATCAGCAGAATGTTAATAATAATTGTGTGAGTGTAAACCTAGATAGTACTACTGTTAGCGTAATAAATTGTTCGGAAACACCTCATATTCATCAAGAAAATATAAGTCATTTAAAATTTTTTGTTATTAAAGATTTAATTTTAAAAGAGATATATTCCGTTCCAAAGATAAATTTAAAGAGGAAACGAAAGGATACAATTATTTCGTAAGTAGCTAATGTTAATGATCTTCTGGAAAAGCTTGAAGAAAAAGAAAAAGAAAAAAAAGCAAGGAGCAGAACATTATGTTAAATAAGCGGGAAAGAGAAAAAAATACAATAACTAGGGAAAAAAAACTAAATTTGAATAAAAAATTTCAAGCAACAAAAAGCTTTTGTTATCACAAAAAAAAATAAATTACTTTGAAGCAAACTATTAAATCTGAAAAGGATACCGAAAATAAACCACGCGTTTTAGAAGACATAGAGCAGCGTACAGTAGATTTGGAACAAATCGAAAAATCATTAGTTGCTCGCAAAGTTGACCTATTCTGAAGTGAAATAAAAATAAAAACAGAACAATTATTATCTGCAAAGTATTTTTAGTACTTCATATTGTGTATTTTGAAGTATTTTTAGTAATGCATATTGTGTATTTATACGTTTTTGCTCGTAAATTATTTTGAATTCTAGTTTTAATTATATTTATCTGATAAAGTGTGCTGTCTCGTTGCATAATTTAATGAATAAATAATAAAAGGTTATAAAATGTGCGTATTATGTATTTTCCCACTATTGCTGCCAGCATGTCCTACTAAACCAGACGTCGTATAAGAGTCTGTCCCACTACTGCAGTATTGTCAGTAAATACAGAAATATTGTTTACTTAATTTCTTACATCATTTAATAAACTTTTTTTTTTAATGAATAAAATTCCAAACACAATTTTCAAAAAGTTCTTTGGATACAGTATAATATGTTTGACATGGAAATAAACGCTAAAAAAATTTTGAATTGCAAACTGTCCCACTACTACCTACTTTACCTCATAATTTCTCTTATTCTAAAAATAAATCAAAATGAAATGATCATGCTATGTTTTCCTCAGTCAATAACTTTGCATATATAACGCTATTGAATCTAATTTTACCGTCTCTGTCGTATAATTTTTGTTTTCGTGCAGCAGCTTAGCGTTTCTGAAAAAGCGAGTTGAAATCCACTACTTTGTGTGTTATTATGTCTATCTTTATAACCCTATTTCAAAGTGTTTTAAAGTATATTGCTATTTCTATGTCTCGATAGTGATGTTGGTTACTACTCTGCGCCCTTGTCGTCTAACCCCCCCCCCCCCCCACTTGCTTATTATAAAAATACAACGTTACATATTTTTAAACAATTGTCTTATGGTATTTCATGTATTATACTAAAAAAATTTGACAATCATATATTTACACATAATTACATTTGTTATATTTCATGACTGTTTTCAAAGTAGTGTTATTTTTAATTTATAGTCGAAGAAATGAAGCCTGAGATTTAGCTCAACATCTTAAAAGGTCGCAGACGATTAATCGGCACGATGCATCCGTATTCACATAATCTACTTGATTTTTTTTATTGCGCTATGATTCAAATTTAAAAGCATAATTTTTTTCGTCTATGAGATAAATGTTAAATACAAAAAAAGCCATGTTAAATGAAAATTGATTAGGAGAATATTAATCATGATTTTTTACATGTATACTGTAAAAAAAAATTGTGTATATGCAGTACTTTATTTGCAAAGTTACAACGTCCGACATTGTCAAAATACCATTGACCATACAAAATAACCAGCTATTTCAACTTTAGTTCGTCAGACGCGGGTCTTTTTATTTTCTACGCTAGTCATAGTAAAGTTATTCTTGCGTTATTTAGTTTTTATAATTCTCGTAGTATAATTACTATGCTAGTAGTGAAGTTTCTTTGTCATTTTACATTTAAAAACGCGTATTCACAACTTTTCGTCCAGAAAATGTAAAGATATAAGATAATACGTATTTTCACTCATACACCCACAAACACCCTCATCAATTTTTTTTTTCATACTTAAAAAAGGTTCATATTTTATAGATTTCAGCACTTTTCATATTTTGCACCATGAAATATTCTAAAAAAAAGTTGAATATTTAGCAAATTAATTTTTTTTTTTTAAATTGATTTTCCAAAATCGATGATATCAAAGCCAAAAAAAAGATGATATACAATTTTATTTTCTGGTCATAGGTATCCAAACACAAAAAATTAATCGCAGTTGTGTCAAACTCAGTCAAGAGAATCGTAAGATATAACTGATTATAATAAATCTCACTTACACATCCACATACGCTCATCCATTTTCTTTTTTTTTTTATCTCGAAACGTTATTTTTTTGGAAATTTTATGATTATCAAGATTTTCTGCCACAAAATATTCTGAAATAACGTTTAATAGCAAAAATCACTTTTTTACAAACATTGATTTTCCAAAATCGACAAAATGGAAAAAAATTAATCAATAAAATTCAAATTTTTTTTTCATTTGCGATTGGTATTAAAAACTAAAAGTCTTGCTGTGTCAAAATCGTTCGAGCAAATCCTGAGATATAACTCATCATATTTATAAACACCCACACCCACTACGAGTATAATAAATTTTTTTTGTTTACTAAAAAACGTTATTTTTTTAGAAAATTTTATATTTTTTAAGATTTTCTAGCACAAAAATATTCTAAAACAATGTTTATTACAGCGAAAAAATTGAAATCAAGAAAATCTTTCGATGCGATTGAAATTAAATTTTTCATTTGTTATAGGTATCCAAAAACAAAAAAATAAGCTTTTTAGGTTAAATCTGGTCAAAAGAATTCTAACATACAACTGTTGAGACACATATATACGACACATACTTACACACATACCCACCTACCCACACACCCACACAAACACACACATATAGAGAGAGAGACATACATTTGGCCAAAATAGTGTATTTCGATTCCAAAATTTACAAAACATATTTACAGCCTGTTTTCTCGAAATGTGATTTTTTTCCATAACAAAGCTTTCTCTATAAGGAAGAAATAACAAAAATTAGCATTCAAATAAAAAAAGATTAAACATGAAAAAGCACTGACAGGTCAAATTTGGGGCAATTCAAGTTCAGTACTTAAATTTTCAGAAAAAAATATTTAGCACCTGTACCGTATAAAATTGTATAAAATAACAACTGTTGAAATTGACCGTGCAAAAGCCGGGCGTGTGTGACAGCGGCGGTGGGGGGGGGGGGGGTTGGGGGCTGGGGGGGGGGGGAGAAAAGCGGCTCTGGACAAACGTAGTTCGAACGCATCAAATCGGACACACTTACAAAATAGTCAATATAATGGCTTCTATGCAACCAAAATAATTACTTTAGTACTTTTTTGGGGAAGCTCAACGAGAACATAACAATGATGATAATTTTTGGAACAAATATTTATTATAAACAATTGTATAATTAACTTTATCTTTTTGTCAAAATTTTTTTCGTGTTTTACAGTGTCAAATTATTGTTACTGTAACACATAATGGAAAATAAATAATTGTATGGTTAAATGTATTAATTATGTTGTTTTTTACTTGAACAAATTGTTGTAATTGTACGTTTATTTTTTTAAGGAGGGTGGGGTTTCTCCGTGAATTATAACATGATTGCAATTGAAGTTGATATCATTTTTCCAACGTAGTAATTTTTTTATTTAGTAAAACGACATGGATTGTAGTAAAAAATTCATTTCACTACGAAAATACAATTGCAAATGTTAACAATTTGAATTATAAGAATAAGGGTTCGTTACTGTTATTCTACATAAATTGTGTTTTTTGTTATGGTTGTAAATCTTAATCTGATTCAACTTCTTCGTTATCTTCGTCCGATTGTTCCAATGATGGTATTGTAACACTTCCTTTACTCTCCAAGTGCCGCTCTTCATCTTCAATTTCTGGAAGTGGTGGCCCACGTGGTTATTACGAAAATTAACCTGTACAATTTCGTGCCAATTCCGTAATTGTTACTTGCTGTTGTCAAATTGCATAAAAAGAAAGTTAAAGCTTGTTGACTTACTGTACACCACATTGTACACAGATATAGTATTGGAGCTATTTTTATTTTTTTTGTACTGACGTATGACTAATTAATAGATAACGGCAGCATGCTACGACCATACAAACTTGTATAGTACCGAACGTACGTCCTTCCAACTTGCGCCAGCTCGCACACTATTACAAACGGAGAGCTACACTAAGTGATGGGCTAAAAAAATCCGCGCCTGCGCTCTGCATCAAGATAGGAGCAAAGAAAACGCAGGATATTAAAAAACGAATATGTATTGCCTGTCCAACAAAGTACAATATTTTGTAAAGCGGTCCAATAAAAAAGTATGTTCATGCGAAAAATGATTTTAAAGCAATTTATTTTGCAATAAAAATAAATGCACTAATTCTACTAATATTAAACAAAATGTTTTAAGTAAAAAACTACATAGCTTATAGAATTAACCATATTATTGTTTAGTTTTCGTGATGTGTTACAGTAAAAATAATTTTACACAGTAAAATCCAAAATATTTTTTTACACGAAGATACAGTTAATTATACAATTGTTTATATTAAATGTTTATTCAAAAAATTATCATCATTGTTATTTTCTCGTTGAGCTACCCCAAAAAAAGTACTAACGGAATTTTTTGGGTTGTATAGAAGCCACGATATTGCCTATTTTGAAAGCGCGTCCGATTTAAAGCGCTCGAGCTACGTTTGTTTGGAGCCACTTTTTTCTCCCCCCCCCCCCCCCCCCCTCTTTTTTCCCCCCCCCCCCCCCCCCCCCACCACTGACACACGCCCGCCTCTTGCACGGTCAACTTCAACAATTATTATTTTACACTATTTTATGTGGTACAGGTGTGACATATTTTTTTTTAACGTTTACGTACTGAACTTGAATCACCCCAAATTTGGCTGCTGTACGACGTATATTACGTCCTCAGGAGGTAAAAAATTAGTAGATTTCGTACCATGGGCGCAAAGTAAAAAAATCACGCGGATTTTTGTATGTTTTCCTACCTTGGGCACTTTTGCAACCCTGGTTGATCGCAAGCGCCCTCGGGCCCAGGGACTGCCCTGCAGCGATGCGCATTTGTGACGAAAACTACTATTGTGCTCAAGGGGCGAACGACGTTTTTTTTTTCTGAGGGTGTGAAGTCGAACTTTGCGCCCGTGGGCACACTTTGCGCCTGCTAATCACTTTGCGCCCTAGGGCTGGAAAGTACTTTCCCGCCCGTGGGCGCAATGTGATTCAAGGGCCCAAAGTGCAGCCCGAGGGCGCAAAGACTTTCCGCCCGTGGTAGGAAATAGTAGTTTTCCTACTTCGGGCACTTTTGCAACCCTGGAACGCCCTCGGTAGGAAAAACAGCGTTCGCGACTCATGTGCATCCGACCAGGGGGGTCCCAACTGTCCCTCGGGCGTTGCTTCGGGCGCAGGGACCGCCCTGGAGAGATGCACATTTGTGACGGAAACTGCTATTTCGTATTTATTTAACTGTTTTTCGGGGTAGGGTTAAAATGTGTGTAGAATTTTTTTTTTATGCATGGATGTAAATGTGCCCCATAAAACTAATATTTCGTCACAAATGTGCATTTCTCCAGGGCGGTCCCTGGGCCCGAGGGCGCTTGCGAAGCAACGCCCGAGGGACGGTTGGGACCCCCCAGGTCGGATGCACATGAGTGACAAACGCTGTTTTTCCGAAGGAGGGTGTACCAGGGTTGCAAATGTGCCCGAGGTAGGAAAAAAAAAAATTATCTCTGCTTCTGTGTATGCTAGGACAACTTTTTATTTTAATTTATAAAATAATACCAACCATAAAGTTATGTAAACGAGAATCATCGGTATTTATTTTTATCAAAGGTATGTAATTTTATACGTGTGTAAATAATCACGATTGCTATAGAAATGGTTATAAAATCGGTTATGATTAATTTTTTTTTTTTTAATTCTAATGTGACGTTATATTTAAATATTTTGCCAAATTTTTGAGACTAGCCGAATCAAAATTGAGTGATCGGATAAACTTTCATGCATTATGCAATTAAGCTTCGAAAAAAATTTAGATCATAAATAGCATCAAAAGTTGAGAATCGATCGTTTTGAAATTTGGTACACTTATTTATATTAATACTGGCAACAGTTTTTAAGAATTTTAAGCTCCTAAATATTTTCATTGCTGAGATATTAAATGTTGAAAAAAAAACGCTTTTTCAACTTTTAACGTGATTTGCGGGCTAACAATGGCACTTAATATATCGCACTAGGTCTTATTTTTTGATAATTCATTCCTTTACAAAAAATCTTATAGGTATATGTATAGAAATATGCACCTGAAATGTGATATTACGAGAAAACCGAAAATAGTCCGTTTTTTATTTGGTAATTGTTCATTTAAAAAATGAATTGGATGGAGAATTTTCCAGCAATCTTAGAGTATTATTGTGGGCACTAGACTGAAGCTATTCCTGCAGAGAAATTTAAGAGAGGCAAAAACGGCCACTTTTAATTTTTTTGAATCCCTGACGTCTAGGCTAATCTAACATAGGTTGCTTACTAGAATTCAAATGTTTTGAAGCGTGCCACTCACTGGATAGTAATCAACTGTAGCATGTTAATATTTAAGATAACATTAGAGTTATAAAGGTTCTTAATTATTGTCCAAATAGTAATCTGAGGTGATGGATGTTATACTGAAAACACAAATGCTTCACGTCATCACCTAGTCATCTGTCAATTCGATTATTAGTAATTTTGTCTTTCAAGAGGATGTGGAGCAAAATATTTACTTTAGTGCAGGGCCGAAAACTTTACAACCGCCGCTTACTTAACCTAGCCGCTAACTTTACCTTCATACCTTTCTGACAAAATACTAGAGAATGATCTATTTTTAATACAATAGATGGCGCTGGACATACTTTTTGATTTATCTGATGATTTGTATTTTAAATTCCAGTTTAAAAATAGATTGGTTTCTACAAATGCAATTATTGTGCAAAATTAAGATATCGAATCTTCATGCATTAAATTATTATCTTTAATTTTTAAACAAAAGAAGTAAGCTAGCTACTAAAAACAGAGAATTTCTCCATTTCTTCATAAATTTCCGTCTCCTTCGGATAAATAATCTTGATACTTCTCTTTGATTTTCACCGTTAGATTTTTCAGACACCCGCAACCATAGTTCAAATCATACCATGCTTATCCCATTCGAGCATTCGAATATTTCATTTGCACATGGTCATGCAGGTGTCTTGTACACGTGACGCTGTTAAACTACTTATTTATTCAGTCATGTATGAACCTTAATCTCTTTTATAAAATAACATTTAATTCTGAGTTTGGAGACAGCTGCAAAACCGAAAAATTAATATTTGAGAGGAAAAAAAATTACTTAGTATAATAAATCTTGAGTCTTATATTTCAAAAGTATATGTTGAATTTCTGTACATCTATCATCATGTGTTAAATACACTGCTCGTTTGATAGAAAACTTTGCGTATTTTATCATTTGCACATGGTCACGCATGTTATTGCCTTTTTCCAGATACGATGAAGTTGATCGAGCTTAGACGTTAATCAATTCATCAACTTCCACACCTGAGAATCTTCAGGGACATTTTAGGCTGCATGTGTCATGGAATTTTGATAAAATTGCAGGGCTATAATAAAGAAATCACTTTGATTGGTTTATTTTAACGTTATTCATTACTACTATAGGCTTTGGATTTGGCTTGCTACAATTCAATGTTTGCATGATACTTTTGTTAATTAATATTGCACCAGCTGATTACAAACAAACTAAACCGACCTACGTTTTGTCACGTCTTATTCCACACCTTAAATTTCTACAACAATGAATGGAATCATGGAGACGTCAATTCTAGTTTAAGATACTCTCCATTGCATCAACCAGTGATACGTATACAAGTAAACTAAGATTATATAATCAGTCTATTTCTATTCATAATACTGTCAGTCAAGTCTACTAAAAAAAATTAACAATAAATCCAATGAATAATTGCACAAAGTGGGCTTTGAAAATTATAGAAAACTTTAACTTACCTGTGCATATGTCAAACTAATTTATTAGGTTAGATATCTCTGATTTTTCAGGCTTGCCTAGTTCCACACTTTAGCTTTAAATACTATAAATTATTAAATCACTCCTGTTTAATAAATATAAAGAGTACTATTGCAACACTTAATACATGTATTTACTGATATTCAAAAACAGAATCAGGAGCTTACCATAATACCATCTTTTTTTCTACCTTTAATTTGGTTTACATACATTGCACTTTAAGTACAGATGCACACGAAGCTGCTTGTGCATGCACTTGATAATTGCGATGCGATGACCACACTGATAAAAAAAGTGAGAAACTACTATAAATAAATGAATGCACTATATCACTGGCAATTCTCTGCAACTAGTTGCTACAGACAGCTGCTTGACAGGTATAGCCCAGTAAATAAGCCGGAAATTACTGTTAAATGTCTAAAACCTGGAGAGCAGCACCGATTTCAAAAATTTTTGATGGTACGTGTTCCTTAGAC
>JAPYYV010003427.1:0-21073 GCA_030522625.1 Copidosoma aretas
AAAAAAGTTCTTTTGTTTGAAGATATTTGATTGAGTTTTGAGGTTAGGTTACGTTGTATACAGTGCAAAGGTTTGTATTTTCACTAGAGAACCTTAAAAACCTGTTGTTTACCGTACCTTAATTATGGCGTATAAAAAAAAATTCTGGTATATTGTATTACCGTGATACAGCAATTCTTCATTTTCTTTGAGGTTATGTTACAAGTTTATAAAAAAGTGGCTGTGAGGGAGTATAGCCTGGTCCTCTCCGAGTAATTTAAAAAAAAAATGACTGTGATATCTCAAAAAATGTGCTGTCGGCAGATTTTTGTCCAAAAAAAGGGCTTTTTTCCCACTGTGGCGGCGGCGGTGAAATGATTTTAATATATACATATATATATATATATATATATATATATATATATGTATGAATACATCTATACAACACAAGTGAACATATAGACACGTGAGAATTGGCATTTGTTTCTGTGGCAATAAGTATAAAAAATTTAATAAAAAAAAATATATATTTTGAAAGATAGAAGCTGAAAATCTTAAAGATCATAAAAATTTCTTAAAATTTTCATTTTGATTTGATCGTTTTTGGAAAATCGATATTTTTGAAAATATGGTTTTTTTTCGCCAGTAAACGTTGTTTCAGAATATTTTGTGGTAAAAAATCTTGAAGATGAAATTTCTTATATAATGACAGGATTTAGAAGAAAAGAAAATTAATGAGGGGGTATCTAAAAAAGAAGAAAAACATGTGAATGAGGAAGCTTTGTGCCAATAAATTGGCAGCGGTTTAAACTTTATATAATTGATAACTTTTCATGCTTGCGCTTTTTGTATTTCATGTTGATTGCATTTTCTTGTTTTGAACCATGTTATACGAAAAAAAATTTTCCTGACAAATTTTTGCCATTTTTTTTTATTTGTTCAAAAAATCGCCTATTAAACAAAATGTACCTCTTTACGTGATTTCTGAACAACAGATTCGTATTAAGCTGCAAAAAATACATAGAAAAACATAGCTTTTATTAGCTTACTTCATATTGCCTGAATATAGAACTGAATGACAATTGTCTGTTGAGATTGCTATACGCTTCGTCGTATGACTACCATACATGGCATTAATAACTATAGTTATATAACGACACGGTGGCGCAGTGGTACAGTCGCAGTTTCGTCGATCAACGAGATTGAGCACCATTTGGCGCGGCTAGTACTTGGATGGGTGGCCACAGAACTCGTCTTGGGCGAATGAAGAACGGTTGTTAGTCACCTCCTACCCCCTCCCATCCCTCTTCCTTCCCTGTCCCAAGTGATAAGTGCCCTGAGTAGTGCTCTTAGAAGGAGCTGGACGTACGGCACTATAATGTCAACGAAAAAAAACTATAGTTATATACATATAACCGGCACGTTGGCACAACGGTAGAGTTGCAGTTTCGTCGATCTTCGAAATCAAGCAGCGTATGATACGGGCACTTGATGGTACTTGGTTCAAGCCTCGCCGTTCGCCTCGAGGTTTGCTCACGCTGCTTTTCTTCGGGATAGATTAACTGTTTCTCTTACTTTACGAACAACGTGAGCTGGAGGTGTGCAGGAGTTTGTCCTGGTATTTACACGTAGACACCCGGTCAGGACTCTGGCAATGCACCGATTAGTTGTAAGTTAGCTAGCCTCCTACCCCATCCCATCTCTTCCTATCCCTCTCCTAAGTGTCAAGTGACCACAGTAGGACGTAGTATACTATAATTTAAAAAAACACCATAGTTATATCATCTGCTAATATATATTGGGCAAATGACTTTCCACACTTGTGCGCTTTCGTGATATTTATTGTGATATTTTGCTATAGTCAGTAATTCAAGAGAATTACCCTGATCATAGTGAAATATACAACTAGTCCTCCTTAACTCGTGTATTTAGAATAACTTTTTAGAAGTACCTTTTTTATAAATAATAAGTGACAAAGATAAGTGTTGGTTATAGTTATATTATTATTTGATGTCTGTATTTTATGACAAAAACGCTTATTTGTCTATTAAATGTAAGTAGAACGTAATATGCATGATACAGTATGCATTTTATGTATCTGCAGAGAAAAAAGTGATGGGTCACGTGAACAAGCCTCTTTATTCGTTTCGTGATTGGCTGAGACACGTCAAGCGCGGGTAAATTTGAAATCAAGTTTATGAAAAATTGAATGAAAAGTAATTTCAATAAAAAAAGTAACCTTAACTCTATGTTGTGATTTGCCGTAGCTAATCATTTGATTTTCCTTAAAAAATAATGGAAATGAATATGATGCAATGGCGGGGGTTATCATGGAGCGCGCATAGGGCGGAGCCCCCCAGTGTATATAAACATACACCCATATGCAGATATATATTCATAATATTTATATGTGTATAGATAAAATGCATATCAATTAGTAAAGAATTCTTGTTTGAATTTCAGACGAAAGCATCTGGTCTAAATATGAATTCCGAACACGTCATTATCATTCTCGTAGTTTTTACTACACTCATGTCTGGTTTGTGCTTCACGTGTATATTCAACTGTATAAAGAAACTTATACATGATCATCGAATAATAAGAGTAAGTTTTCTTTCTTTACATCAAAATTACGCTTATTAACTATATAAATTCATCCAATCAATTAATTACTCCTCTGAATAAAGAAATTTTTTTGAAACATCTTTTTTCATGCTATTTATTATCTCGGAGATGGATATAAATATTGATATCTTTTAGAAAAATATGGTGAAATACTGTGAATGCACTAAAATCGATTACTGTTGTATAAGCTTAATGGGAACCATTATTTTTGTTAATTACTTTAAATTAACGGGCCCTTGAAAGCTGCAGCCAATAAAATTATGTGTTTAATTATTATCAATGCGAAATTCTTATTTTTTTCAACAAACTGCTGTTTCGAATTCACCTGACATAGGAAGTCAACAATAAACAAACCGCCAGTAGCAGAACGGTAGCGCAATCATCATTTTATCCCATTCAGCTTTGCCTTCAGTATTATCTGGCCTTTAAATTTCATTATTTATGATGAACGGAATAGCGCTATATTTTTTACACAATGCAGGAGAAGCTACTAAACGCCTATATGTCGAGTCATATTTTCCTGGCTTATACTGAAATTCGAATAGTACAGGAGCATGCAGTCGGCTTACTCGTACTTCTGCAACTGACGTCACTTTGGACGTGCTGGAACCATTTAATCACGAACCACTCATCCCTACGGCTGCATAACTCGAGTGCTACAATATTGACCTCTCCCCGCCTATTGTGTAGTGTCTATTCCTTTTTCTCTCTCAGGCTCTGTCGCTCTCTCTTCCACTCTCCCTTCCCAACATAATGCTCCGTAGCTCTTATTAAACGTACTTGTTTCTTTAACATTGTTTTGAATCTTTATAAATATTTTCACCTGCGTATACTAGGTATGATACTTATAATCTCACTATTTGCTCTGTATTTCTTTCATTTAAAACGTTCATTTAATACTTCTCGATTGCTGAGTAATATCAGTTGTATTAAGACTTTCCTTGATCTTGTCTTGTTTCGTCTCTTCTCCACTCAACATATCTCCGTCGGAAAATTACATCTCACATTGATTCACGCCTCAGACATATATTATAATCTCAACCATACTTACAACTCTCAAAAGTTCAATACTATCTACTTTTCATATACTGCTGATCTTCCTTAAATAGGAAAGAATACAAAATAAATTTTTGGAATTCCATTAGGTGTGTCAGGTAGATTATTAAAAAGTATTGGATATGTATTTTTTCTTATTTCCCACATGCACGATAGAACTTGCTAAAGGATGATGTCCTCAGGCCCCACTCTTGAATTGTGATACGGTCTATTTTCGTCATATTGTCTACGTGGAAAAAGAAAAAATACGTATCCAATATATTTTAACAATCTACCTGACGGAACTAATGGTTTAATATGCGTCATCTTCCCTATTCAAATGCTTCTTTGTCACAGATAGTCAACTGTGATGATGTATCTTTTTTTAGTATAACTTCTGAGTGGACTTTAATAAGTTCTTACAAGTTGTTCGCGTAAACAAAGGCTTTACTTCACCTTATGTAGTATCACAGCAATCAAGTTTATTGCTCATAAAAAATCAAAAGTATTAAAAATAACATAAGTAAGACCCAGATGTAGTTTACAGTAATTAAAAAACTAATGGTTGAAATAGAAGTAGAGGCTTGATATAAATATTTCACTCTTTCCAAACGTCTTCCTAGGAGCACTTGCGTCAATCGCGCGAGCGAAAGCTGGACGAACTCGGCCGCAAGAGGAAGTCATGCTCCGTGATCGAGACCTGCACGGAAATCGAGGCCAATGGTCACCATCACGGCAGCGAGTCCTCAAGCCTCGAGATCCTCGCTCATCCGAAGGAGCTCGTGTCACCGATGACGTCCCTAGACCGGGACTACAGCCAAGAGCGCAGCGTCGGTCTGTCGGCAGACTTAAGTGACATCCATCAGAGCAACAACGTCAGCAATGCGACGCAGGAGCGGCTGCAGGAGTCTAGCGAGGAGCGAGAGACCCGCGAGATGGGCTGCCAGACCAGGGAGAGTATATTCGACTCTGGCTTGGTGCTCAAGCCCTCGGCTCATCCGGCATTCTCGACCTTTAGCATGCAGTCGGTAATAATGAGATGGTCTTGCTGTCTAGTTGGGATTTTTTTTTTTCTTTTGCGTTGTACTTTAATGTCGGTGGAACTTATTTAGTAAAATTGAATTTTCTTGGATTTTCCAGTAACATCACACTCATTCCTCCACGTTTAAAATTGTTACACAATCTGATTAGAATCACAGGGGGGAACGAGTTGGTTCCCTTTCTTATTTTCTCTCTAAAACCTGGCCAAGTTGGATCCCGAGGTGATAAAATATGAGGCCGAATTGGTTCCTGGCTTTCTTAAATATGAGGTCGAATTGGTTCCCGCTTACAATCTACGTGCTTGGAGTTTTTATCAAGCAATTACGAGAAATACAAAGGTACGTAGACGGTTACAAGCTACAAAGTTATAAAGTTGAAAGCATAACAAACATTCAATGTAAACAATACAATTACTTATAGTACTGATTTAACTAAATTTAAACAATACACTTATAAATAGTTAGAATAAAGTAGAAATCAATTCGAATCAAAGATATTTAAAATAAAAGCAGAACAGTTTGTATTTCCAAATACGCAAATTCGAGAATGCCGTTTTCATTTGGGTCAAACCTGGTGGAGGAAATTACAAGATCTTGGACTCAGTACTCATTACAAGGAAACAGACTCTGAAATTGGTACATTTCTTAAAAATTTCTTTGGGCTACCATTTTTACATCCAGATGACGTAGAAGCCTGTTTTATTGAAGACTTGATGTCGATCTTACCAGACGATTCTCGAGTGAAAAAATTTTACGACTACATGGTTGAAAACTACATTACACCTGACTCGATAATGCCACCACACATTCGAGCACAGTTTTCTAGTTCTCTTTATCGTACTACGAATAATTGCGAAGCTTTTCACTCGCATTTTAATGATATGTTTACTACGTCTAGTCCAAATTGTTTTTTGTTCGTAGAAGCACTACTAGATGTTCTGATAGAGGTTTGTATTAAGATGCGTAGCAGTACAACGAAATTAAAGGAAACAACAGACAAAGATGAATGTTTAGGAGAAAATATGCTGTTATTTAAAAATAGCAACTTAAATCGCTTTGAATTTATTCAAAAGTCATGACACTTAAAGATTTCCCTTAACATGAATAACTTTTTTTTTTCGTTTAATCGTCTGTCAGTCCGAAGACTGAGGAAAGTGTGATGGGAAAAATACTAATTCTCTAAGTTTTGGTCCGGGAACGGATTCGGCTTCATTTTAAATTACCCCGGGAACCAACTCGGCAAAATATTTTATTACCATTAGAAAATTGGGAACCAACTCACCCTTTTTTATGACTATGGAAACCAACTCGACCCCAGCCGAATCACATACCTTGATGGTATCCTAATCAGTACGCTGCATATTTGTATACATATCATAACGCACAAGAGAGAAATATTGTGTGTTGATTGGGAGACAATTTTCTTCTCGTTCATTACTGAATACATCAGACATGGTATTCGTTTATTTAATCACTTTAATGTCGGTGTATCGCAAAAGCAAAGGGCGCATATTTCGATAAAACTTGGAGTCTGTGAAGCAGAGTTTGGCACTTGACACCATATTTATCCAGCGAGAAACGGCATGATGGAGCCAATCAGCAAAGAGTCATACTCTGGCCAGACCCTCTTCCGAGTAAAACCAGATGATGATAGTGGCACTGTCACTTAAATGCCGTTTCTTGCAGGTTACATATGGTGGCAGATGTCAAACTGCGTTACAGACTCTTAGTTGTATCGAAATGTTCGCCGCCTGCTTTGGCAATACAGCCCAAAAAAAATTAATTAATTATGAGTACATGTATATTTTCATAAGTATTTCATAGACTTTAAATTCATTTAAAGATTTTATACTAGCTCGATCTTTGAAGTGATTTTATGGATAGTCACGTAGATTTTCTATTGTTAATCAAATTTAATTTGTCTACAAAACAAAAAGTATTGTACATTCGTAAAGTATACATATATTCATAAACAAAGACGCCATCTTGATTGAGACCGGAACATTTTGCCAGACAACACTGGTCTCATCAAATAACATTGATGTATAAAAATACCATGTCTTTGAGTATCTGGTGTGTTAATTTCATTCACCAACTCCAAACGTCTTATCTTGCACCCCTTTTTTCGCAGAACTTCAGATCCATTCTATTACCTCCACAAAAACTGCTTACATGTTCACAGACCGTGCAGTCAAGCGCTTCACGAAGGCCTTCACTCGACTATCATCCGACCCACCACTACCATCATCACGCACATCCCCATTACCATCCACATCACCAGACTTCTCATCACCAACACCATCATCACGTGCACCAACAGATCGACGACACAGCCATTGGCACGCCAACCGAGAAGCTCGAACCCATTAGTCCACACGTGCAGAGCCGGCGCTGCTCGGTCTGTCAGCCGTCGGTCGAACCCGGACCCCTGTGCCTGTGCCCACGGCACAGCCTGACTCCTATAGTTCCCGCGCCGCCAGGCTGGTCAGCCCACGAGTCTCTCTACACTACGGAGGATCTAGCCAGTCTCCAGAGGCTACAGATTCAGCATACCCACAGCCCCAGTAGCGGCAGAAGTCCGGTGAGACTACCAGCCAAGCCGGAGCGCGAGCATTCAGGCTCGGTGGGCAGCAGCCGACCCTCGCCCAGATTCTCCATAACGAGGCAGAGGACTATGGGCTCCGGTGAGAACTGTGGTTTTATCTACAGTCACGAGGAGAAGGAGAGACAGGGTATTGGCTTTGGGCTCGAGGAGCGGGAGACCGTCGAGCACACGGGAAGCAGCGGCACTGGCTCTCAGAGGTCCATGGGTGCGAAGCCGGTCAAGTGTCCGCAGGTGCTGGACTCGCGCTTCAAGACCGAGGCCGTCATTGAGGTCGACCATAAACGGCCTTTCAGCATAGAGAGTACCAAGAGCGCGCCGGACGTCATAGCGACGCACTGACGCAGGAGTGCCGGGGAATGGAGCTTAGGTGGGTACGTATCACGTGCTAGGCCTCGGACGTTTATGTCTCGGTATGTATTATGGTCGTTTCAGTTTGGAAAGATATTCACGGAGCAGTTCACAGCGGTTGGTGAGAAGTGCACGACTTTCCAAATTGCATCGTCTAAGATGCAGAAACACATGCACGGTTTTGCTCAACAAGAATATTCATCCAACGAGTTGTCAAGTGGATGGTTTTAGATGATATAATTATGAGCAATCTTATTCCTAACTTGGGGGTTGCTGGGTTTAAAAATGTATGAGAGATTGACACGAGTAATTAAAAGGTTGTCACTTGTAATGTTAGTCCAAGATCCCAATGGACACAAAATACTTCGCATGTTAACTCAATAAGAGATATTAGTCAATGACCGAAGTTATCGTAGACAAAATCATGATTAAAAACTCATATTTTTGATGCTCATAGAACTCTTATTTTAGATTAAGATAATAATCATAATAATCGATGTCTCATTATGAAGAATAAGTCCATGAAAAGTCAAATAAAATAAGTGTATAAATACATCACAGAAAACGTGTAACTTTAATTTCATTTCGAAAAAGAAGTAAGGGTTATATCAAGCAATTAAAAATACCTCTACACGTTGTGTTGTTAAAATTAAGCAGAGCAGTTTAAATGAAGCGATTTTATTTATCTATTTCATTCGATTAAAACTAATTTAAATCGATTATTTCGATGATGTTGTATACGAGTGTTACATTAAAAAATTGGTTTTCTTGTTTAAGGTTGTGTTTGCTGTAACGTCCTTGATAATAGTAGTTTTTGTCACAAATGTGCATCTCTCCAAGGCGGTCCCTGGGCCGTTGGGATTGCCATGGTCGGATGCACATAGGGCAAACTCTATTTTTCCTACCGATGGTGTACCAGGGTTGCAAAAGTGCCCGAGGTAGAAAAATTAACATTTCTCATCAAGTGAATATGGTATATTTTCCTCTATAGCTTATAAATAGAAGGATATACCGCAAGCATTTCCATAATCCAAGATGCCATAAGATATTAATTCATTATAATTCAATATACTTTCTTCATGAAACTGAAAATTACAACCCTGTTGTCGCGCTATCCCGTTGCCGAAGTCCACGTGGGATGAAAAATATAAAAGGGTTTATTTCACTTTCTACCATCTTTAAATTAGATCTGATGTTATTTTATTATGATTGCTTAAATGAATTTTAAGCTGAAAAATTCATAATCACGATGTAAACACTTAGTTCTAATTTTTCTTTTTAGCTGCAAAACAATCTAGAATTGTATTTTCTTATATTCTCCTATTTCGGTGCTAGCACAGAAAATATGTTTCCCAACTGACGCGTGGAAAGCGTTCAGTTGGAAAATATGTTTTTTGTGCAAGCACCAGAATAGAAGAATATGAGAAAATGAAATGTTATATTGTTCTGTAGCTAAAAAAAAAAATTAATCACACTTAGTGTTCACATCGTAATTATGAATTTTTAAAACTTGGAATTTATTTGAGTAATTATGATAAAATAACGTCAAATGTAATTTAAAGGTGTTAGAAAGTGAAGCAAACACTTTTATTTTTTTCATTTCACGTGGACAAGTGGAATGGACATGGAATCCACGTGGACAATTGCACATAGACTTCGGCAACGGGGTATCTTTGACTAATGTCACAAGTGAATGCCTTGTTAATTAAACTCCAAGTTCTTTAACTTGTTAAATTTCTCAATAAACTAGAAAAGTATTTGTGAGACCATAGTAAAATCATCAATATCAATTTCGATTTGAATTTGTGAAAAATAAAATTCTTAAAGTTTATTCATTTAAATTATTGTTTCGTATTGTTTTACAACATTAAAAATCTTTAAAGCAAGAAATCTAAGATCCTACGCTTTTGACAATTAAATTAATATCAACAATAAACGTCGAACTGTTACAATAGCGAGCCTGACAGATTAATCCTTACTTATAAACTCGAACATAATTTCCCAAATGAAGAGTTGACCTTTTTTGGGGGCAATACCCTATTGTGCATGTTTTCTAGAGATAATTTAAAAAAAGGTATAAAAATCAGTAGCACATTTCTCTTTATTGCTTGCACTAGGTGTATTAAAGAGAAATGGGCAAGAAAGGTACCAGTTCATCCGAACTCGATAATATTTATAGGTTCTTTTACGGTCAAGACAGGACAAAATCTTAATTACTTTGAGCACAATAACTCTACAGAAGAAAAGAAAATTTTACTCACCAAATTTAGTAAGATATCACCCTTTTGTGTCCGTAAAAATACTTTTATAGAGTTCGGACGAATTGGTACCTTTTTTAGGGCTTTGTGAATTGGTACCTTTTTCCTCCCAAGCGAGGATAGGCGTCAACTTTTTCACCTTTTATCTTGAGATGACCCTCATATAACAATGGCAATAATGTCATAGATCTGCTTGTTTGTAGTTTCACAAACTTTTTTTATTATTGCAGAGACTACCAGTCCCAAAACTATGAGACAATACAGATGACTAGCTCGTTACCTCTACGCCAGCAAGTTATGCAGGCGAGCAATAGAAGAAACTTAGCTCAGAATCCTTGGTTGGTTGAAACTACAAAAGGCTCGGCGCTAAATCTCGCATGGGCTTCCTGATCGAAAATGGAGTCTTCACCCTTCCATGAGAATATAATTGGCAATGCTCACAACTCTCGACTGTCAGCTAGCAGTACTAACCTGGTCACGCAGTCAACCAAGCCACTAATTAGCTGGTGTCGGTGTTCGAAGCATCTACGCCAGTCGATCTACGATCCCCACGAGTTTCTTAATCGCACTTGGCCGTATCGTTCGTTCAGCAGTGGAAAGCGTTCGCTCAATTCCTTGAAAAGAAACTTTGGCACTCAGTGCAATCTCGCAGATTTTCGCACGTATGTGCACAAGAGTGAGTGCTGGATCTCCAATACCAGTTTAACGTTTTGAAAGACTGTTTTTAGTGCAGCCGAATTAATTTGTAAAAACGTAAATTTAATTGGTCAGTCAGTCCTGAGTATTTGTAGATGACTTTGATGAGAATTTTTGCTGTCATGAGTTGGTTTAAAATCATAATAAATAGTTTATCATTACACTGCAAATTCGGATGCCAACTATACTAAAATAATATGCAAAAATTACTTGTAAGATATATATCAAAATGTATATAAATTAAATTTGTAATAAACACGTTATTAGAAGTATTATCAACATTTTTAAACGTTGTATGCAACCGTATGAAATCAAGCTGAGATACATATAAAAAACTGTATAAAACTTCATCACGCACGTGTTTTATGTCTTGTTGATATACGTGTTGTATTGAGGAAGAAACATTATTGGATGATCGTGATTTTGTTAGATAGTCCAAAAATTGTTTAACCTTGCTGTAATTTTATAACAATAAATCGAAGATGCATGAGACGATTGTTCAAAATATTAACAGATTTTATGAACGTCTATTGATAAAGTGTTTTATTGTTACGACGAACGGATTATCTAAGTGAAATGAGATGTATATCTACGATCCATGTTGAAAAAGCAACGCTTTTAGTTGATCTACAACCAAATAAATCCATACCGAATTTTTATTCAAATTCTACAGTCCATTTGTTTTAGACTATTAAGAAATTTTAGGTGTACAAAAATATAATTTTGGTAATAATACAAGTACTTTAAAATGTTCATAACTATACTTTACGTCTTTTCTTTTCATTTTTAACCCAAAATATCAAAATAATTTGTGATTATGCATTTACGATTCGTAAACTACTAGTGAGTATTTTTCAAATCCGCATCTAGGAATATTAATATTTAAGAGGCTCTTTACAAAAATATAATAAGTAGTAAAGGGGTCTGTTGCGATCTGGTGATGAAAATTAGAATTTTGCGTGACTTAAAGTAATCATTGTGTCATTTTACTCGTTGATTATTTTTAAAAATTACCAACAATGAATAACTAAAAACGTTAAAGAAGTAAAAAAAGATTCAAAAAATTTTGATTAGATAAAGAATCAAAAGGGTACCCATATTCTGTAAAACTACTGCTACAATTAAAAAACCGCTGCCAATTTATTGGCACAAAGCTTACCTCATTGACATGTTCTTCTTATTTTTTACTCACACCCTCATCAATTTTTTTGTTTTCTAAATCCCAACAAGGGCTTTACTTAAAAAACTTCATGATCTTTAAGATATTCTGCCATAAAATATTCTGAAACAACGTTCACTGGCGAAAAAATTCATATTTTCAAAAAAATCGATTTTCCAAAATCGATAAAATCAAAATAAACAAAAACAAATCGATGTAATTGAAATTTTATTTTTCAGCAATGATGGGTTTGCAAGAACGAAAAAAAACTTACAGAATATCTATTATAAAATATCCTTAAATAACTATAAAAATCGGTCAAAGAAATCCTGAGATATGACTGATTATATACATTTTCTATTTACACTCACGAACACCCTTTTTTTTGTATGAAATTGAATGATCTTTCAGAATTACTATTAAAGAATATCCTTAAATAGTAGTAAATAGCTTAAAAATAAACTTTTTCAAAAAAATTGATTTTGGAAAATCAATGAAATCAAAATAAAAACCGCTGCCGATTTATTGGCACAAAGCTTCCTCATTCACATGTTCTTCTTTTTTACGCATACCCTCATCAATTTTCCATTTGTCTAAATCCAAAAACGGTAATATTTAAGAAATTTCACAATGTTCAAAACGAATTACCACAAAAAATTTTTGAACAACATTCACTGGCAAAAACATCGGTATTTTCAAAAGAAGTAAGTATCCAAAATTGAACCATTAAAATGACAATTGTTAGAAAATTTTAAGATCTTCAAGATTTTCTATCCCAAACTAATCTAAAACTACGTTTAATAGCGAAGAAATCACTTTGTTTAAAGAAAACAAACGATTTTCCGAAATCGATAAAATCATAATAAAAAAAAACAATTTACAGCAACACTCAAGTTTCTTTTTCTCAGGGATGATAGAACCTAAAAACAGAAAAAAAATCTTGTTGGATCCAAATCGAATAAGGGAATCCTGAGATACAACTGATTATACACATATCCACGCACACGCACGCACACACACACACACACATACACACATGCATACATTTAAACACATAAAAAAAGTGTACTTCGACTGTAAATTTTGTGTAAACGTGTTTACAACATATTCTCTCGACATGTGATTTTCGTCGATAATGAACCTTCTTCTACGAGGAAGCAAAAAATATAATACATCGAAATTTTGTTTTCAAGCAGTAATCTGTACTGGACAATAAAAAGCCGCTGCTAATTTATTGGCACAAAGCTTTCTCATTCCCATGATCTACTTATTTTTTACGCACACCCTAATCAATTTTTTTTTTTACTCCATCCCAAAACATTATTTTTAAGAAAATTTCATGATCATCACGATTTTCATCCACAATAAATTCTAAAACAATGTTCAGTTTCAAAAAATAGCATTTTATCAAAAATCAATTTTTCAAAATCGATAAATTTTTAATAAAAAACATATACTGTTAAAATTAAAATCTTATTTTTTGGTAGTGATGGGAAACAAAAAACAAAATAAATAAGCCTTGTGGTGTCAAAATTGGACAAGGGACTCCTGAGATATAACTGATTATATTAATAATCTTGTACATCCACATACACATTCATCAAATTTATTTTCTTGTTGATCCAAAACTGTTTTTCTACAGGAAATTTCATGATCTTAACGATTTTTTACCACAAACAATTTTAAAACAATATTAGATACCGAAAAAATCCATTCCTTTAAAAAAATCAATTTTTCAAAATCGATAAAATTAAATTAAACAAGAAATAAATCGGTAAACTAAATTTTTTTTTCAGCGGTAATAGAAATCCAAAAACATAAAAAATAAGCCATGTTCAATCAAAATTAGTCGATGGAATCCTTAGATATAATTGATTACACATACATGCACACACAAATACACGGACGGAAATTTTCTAAAAATAGTGTATTTTGATTCTTAACTTCATAAAATGTATTTATAACATATTATCTCGACATGTGATTTTTCATTCATAAAAAAGCTTTCTCTATGAGGAAGCAAACCACCAAAAATAGTAAATAGTGAATTATCATGATTTACGATTGTAAAATACTTTTCCTCCCTCGAGGAAGCATTGCTATAGACGAAGAATCACATATCAAATAAACATGTTACAAATACGTTATATGAAGTTCAGAATCGAAATACACTATTTTTATGAAATGTCCGTCTCCGTGTGTGTGTGTGTGTGTGTGTGTGTGTATGTAATCAGTTGTATCTTAGGATTCCCTCGAACGATTTTGATCCAAGGGGCTAATTTGTTTTGTTTTCGGATTCTTATCACAGCAAATAAAAAAAAATTGAGCTTTGCTATATTTTTTTTTTTTCTTTCGATTTTACCGAGTTTTCAAAATCGATTAATTAGGAAAATTGATTTTTTTTCTATTAATCAGTGTTTTAGAAATATTTTAGCAATGAATTCTGAAAGATAAGAAAGTTCTTTTTAAAATGAACTATTTGGATGAACAAAAAAAGTGCGTGTTTGCGTGTGAGTGTGTATGCATATAAATAGCTATATTTCATGACCTGTAGGTCTAATTTGGATTAAAACCGCTGCTTATTTATTGGCACAAACCTACCTTATTTACAGGTTCTTCTTTTTTTCACATACCTTCAACAATGGTCTTTTTTTCTAAATCGTAAAACGTTATTACTTGAAAAATTTTATGATCTTTAAAATCTTTTACCACAAAATATTCTGAAACAATCTTAACCAGCAAAAAATCCATACTTTAAAAAAATAGATTTTGAAAAACGATCAAATAAAATAAAATTTTTTGGTAAATTTCATGATCTTCAAGATTTTCTGCCACAAAATATTTTAAAACAACGTTTGATAGTGAAAAATAACTTTAAAAAAAAAACAATTTTTTGAAATGGTTACAATCAAAATAAAAAAAGAACAATACAATTAAATTAAAATTATTTTTTTTTTGCAATGATGGGTATACCAAAAAATAAATAAAAATTACGGAATAATAATCGTAAAATATCCTTAAAGAACGACAAAAAACAGTTAAAGAAATCCTAGGATGTGACTGATCATCTACATTCATATTTACACCCACGCACACCCAGCTACTTAATTTTTCGAATTTTATCTCGTTACTTTTTTTGTGTGAAATTCAATAATCATTCAGAATTTTCATTATAAAATAAGCTAAGACACAAAAAATAGCTTAAAAATCAATTTTAAAAAAAAATAGATTTTGGAACATCGATAAAATCCGAATTAAAAAAAAAGTACAGCATAACTCAAATTTTTTATATTAGTGGTGATAGAAATTACAAAACAAAAAAAATAAGCCATGTTCGATCAATATCGGTCAAGAAAATCCTAAGATAAACTGATCACACACAAACACACACGGTAATTTCCCAAAAATAGTGTACTTCGATTCGAAACTTCATAAAACGTGTTTATAACATGTTTCCTCGACATGTGATTTTTTGTCCATCACAAAGCTTTCTCTACGAAGAAGTAAAAACACTGTTTCTTCTATTAGTGTTTATTATTGCTAAAAAACAAGATAGAGTCTCACTGCGCAATTGCTTCCTCGTAGAGGAAGCTTTCTTATTGACGAAAAATAAATCACATGTCGAGAAAACATGTTATAAACATGTTTTATAAAGTTTAGATTTGAAATACACTATTTATAGAAAATGTCTGTCGATCTGTGTGTTTTTGTGCGTAACTGTGTGTTATCAGTTGTATGGTTGTACACTGGAAAAAAATTGGGTGCACCGCTCACCCAACCTACAGTGCGAGTACCTCCCATTACATGGGGCGAGCAGACCTCCTGATGTAGTGGGAGGAACTCTCAATGCAGGTTAGGTGAGTGGCGTGCCCAATTATTTCTGAGGTATCTCAGGATTCTCTTGACTAATTTTGAAAAAACAGGGCTTTTTGGTTTGTTTTTAGATTCCAATAAAGGCTAAAAAAAAGTTTTTTTGTTTTGCTTTGTATTTTTTTTATTATTGTAATTTATCGATTTTGAAAATCTATTCTTCTGAAAAAATTGATTTTTGAGCTTTATATTGTTATTTTAGGATAATTTACTCTGAAAATTCTGCAAAATCATCGAATCTTATACAAAAAATATATTAGGATGAAATTTGAAAAATTTAGTAGGTGTGTGTGCGGGAGTGTGAGTAGGGAATGTATATATTCAGTCATAACTCGGGATTTCTTTGACCGATTTTAATAATCCCGGGTTTTTACATCCTAATAGAAGAACCTTCGTTATGGACAAAACATCACATGTCGAGATAACATGTATTGAATATGTTTTATGAAGTTAAGAATCGAAATACACTATTCTGGAAATTATTCAGGATTTCCTTTACCGATTTCATTCCGACAGGACCTTTTTCTTTTGTTTTCGGATTTCTATTACCGCTTTAAGAACAAATTCGATTTTCATTGCCTTTTTTTTTTTATCTCGATTTTATCGATTTAAGGGACTTGATTTTTTTTAGAAAATGTGTTTTTAGTATAATACGTTGTTTTAGGATATTTTGTGGTAAAAAATCTTAGAGCTCATCAAATTAACTACGGAATAAAGTCTTTGGATCAACAAAATAAATAATTATTGGAAGTGTGTGTGGGTGTACGAGATTATAGATATAATCAGATATATTTCGGAATTCTCTTGGCCGGTTTCCAGACAACAAGGCTTATTTTTGCTTCGTCTTAGAGGAAGCTTTGTTATGAACGAAAGATAATATGTCAAAAAGCAGGTTACAAACACGTTATATAGAGGTCATAATCGAAATACATTTTTTTCGAAAAATGTTTGTCTCTCTCTTTCTCTGTCTGTGTGTGTGTGTGCGTGCGTGTGCATGTGTGTGCGTGTGTGTGTGTGTGTGTGTGTGTGTGTGTGTGTGTGTGTGTGTGTGTGTGTGTGTGTGAAATCAGTTGTATTATAGGATTTCCGTGACCAATTTTGATTCAACAGGGCCTTTTTTTAAAATTCTATAACCGTTTAAAAAATTGGAGTTTTTCTGAGTATTTTGCGTCCTTATAGAAAAAGCTTTGTATCGGAAAAAAAATTTTTTTTCTAGAAATACGTTAAAAATAATTTTATATGGTGTCTAAAATCAAAATACCATTTTCAGTAAATGTCCGTCTGTGTGTGTGTGTGTTTGTGTGAAATTAGTCATATCTCAGGAACCCAACGGTAGATTTAATTGATTCTGGGCTTCACATTTTTGTTTCCTTATTCTTATGGCGGATAGGAAAAAAAATTACGTTTTTTACCTTATTAAGGTTTTTGTAACGATTTTTATAGTAAAATAACAGGTTATTTACTTATTTACTGGTGAAAAAAATTCAATTTAAATTCCTAAATAAAAATATCTTATAGACCTTTCAATTAGATTTATTTTTCATTTTAAATCATTTCGATAACATATTTTGTTTAGTTTATATTAAATAAATACTGAGATTTTTGTGGAAAATCACATATATCTTAAAAACCTTTCAAGTGATTTCAACGATTCAAGATTTAAAATATTTTTTTAATATCCTTGTAATAATTCCAAAAAAAATTAAAGTTATATACCTCATTAATGTTTTTATAACGATTTTTATAGTAAAAATGCCGGTTTTTTACTTATTTAAGGGTGAAAAAAATAGAATTTAAAATTCTTAATAGTAGAATCTGATAGAGCTTTAGAATAGCTTTATTTTCCGGTTTAAATTATTCCGATAACATATTTTGTTTTGTTGAAAACCACTTATATCTTAGAAACCTTTCGAGTGAATGCGACGATCGGAAGCTTAAAATATTTTTTTTTATATTTTTGTAATCATTAAAAAAAACAAAATCAGTTTTTTACATTATTAAGGTTGCTACCACGATTTTTTATGTCCAATAAGGGGTTTCTTGCTACTTTTTGAGTGAAAAACTTAAAAATGCTTCAATAGTTATATCTCCTTGAACTTAGAGAAAATAAGTAATTAGACGCGTCGGTCGAAGAAAATCTTATAACGGTACATTGCCATTTATCTTAGAATTGCAACGTACCGTTATTGGGTTTTCTTTGTCCGAGGCGTCCGATTAAAGCTTATTTTTCCGAAAAGTCTATTTTTTCGAAATTTGTATGTTTTATTTGGACTATAACAATTTAAGATGTGCATCTTTAAAACCCTCCAAATTATTTATTTTACTTATTTACTGCAGCTGCCTATAAAAAATTTGAGTTTTATACCTTATTAAGGACTTTATAACGATTTTCATGGTAAAAAAATGGTTTTTTACGCTTCTAAGGGTTAAAAAGTATATTTTCAAGTTGTAAATAGTAACATTGCAATAGATTACAATAAATCTTGCCTTAATAGAGTAAAAACATCTGTATAAATAGTTATAAGTCAAAATGAGGTTGCTGGTAAGGTAGAAACTGTTGCTGATGAATTTTTAGTTTTAAAACTTAATATTTATACAAACTTTAAGAAGACTCGCTTTGTAACTTTATTCCACAATGTAGAACATGAAAATAGCTTCTTTTGAGATTTTAAATCATCTTAATTTTTTTTTTTTTTTTTTTTTTTTTTTTTTTTTTTTTTTTTTTTTTTTTTTTTTTTTTTTTTTTTTTTTTTTTTTTTTTTTTTTTTTTTTTTAAAATCGATTTTTTTTTAGATGTTGATTTTTTAGCTATTTATTGTTATTTTGGTATATTTTACCATAGACATTCTAAAAAATCATCAAATTTTTTACAAAATAACGAACACAGATGCAATTGAAAAATGCGATAGGTGGGTGTGCGTGGTTGTAAATAGTAAATTTATATAATTAGTCACATTTCAGCATTTATTTTACCAATTTTTATCGCTGTTAGAGGATATTATTTGATAGATATTCTGTGAGTTCTTTTTGTTTTTGTATACCAATATTTGCTGTAAAATAAAATAATAATTTCATTACTTCGTTTTTTTTTTTTTTATTCTGATTTTATCGATTTCGAAAAATCTTTTTTTTTCAACTAAGTGACTTTTCTACTTTTGAACGTTGTCTTAGAAGAATTTGTGGTAGAGAATCTTGAAGATCATAAAACACTTGAACAATATTTATTATGATTTGACCGATTTTAAATAAGCGATTTTTTTAAATATAGATTTTTGTCCAGTAAACGTTGTTTAAGAATATTCAGAAAGTAATAAAAATTTTCAAACAATAACGTTTTCCGATTCAGAAAAAAAGAAAATTTATAGGGTGTGTGTAAAAAAGAAGACGAACATGTATTTCTATTTTTATTGTATATATTACGGAAAAGCAAATTTCTGAAAAATTAATTTTTTGCTAACTCGACATTTTTTTAGAAGATTTTGTGGATAAAACATCCTGAAAAATAACATTTTTTGATATAGAAAACAAAGTTAATGTGAGTCTGTGTAAAGAATAAGTAGAACATGCGAGTGAGGAGGCTTTGTGCCAATGGATTGGCAACTTTTTTTCTATTTTAGGATATCGATCACTATTGAAAAACAAAATTTTAATTTCATTGGCTCTGTTTATATATTTCGATTTAATCGATTCTGAAAAATCGTCTTTCTTCAAAAAGTAATTTTTTTACCAAATGAAATGTTGTATAATATTTTCTGACAAATGATCTCTGAGGTCATACAGTTTTCTATAAAATGACTTTTCTGAAAAAAAAAAAAAAGAAAAAATTGATGAGGGTGTTTATGGCTTTATCAGAGAGTATACATATAATTAGTTATATGTAAGGGCTCTTTTCGACAGATTATGACGCAACAAGGTATTGTTTTTTCTCCTATACCCGTCACTGATAAATAAAATTTTCAATTTCTTGCAATCGATTCTTTTAAATTTGATTTTATCGATTTTGGCAAACCAATTTTCTAGAAATGAATTTTTTCATAACTTAACTTTGTTCCAAAATATTTTGTAGTAGAAAATCGTGAAGAACATAAAATTTCCTAAAAAATAATTTTGATTGTACGAGAAAAAAATTAGGGTTTGTGTAGATGATAAGTAGTATATTAGAATGAGAAAGCTTTGTGTCAATAGATTTGTAGTGGTATTTTTTTAATTTTTATTATATTAGATTTCAAAAAATTAATTCTTTCAAAAAAGTTTTTTTTTTTTAACGTTGTGTTACAGTAATTCATGATAAAATATATGTAAGACCATAAAATTTTCTACAAACTTACATTTTTGGATAGAAATAAAAAGTATTTTTCAGTTCAAATTTGACTCGAGTAATGGCAGCATTTTTAGTAAACTATGACTCTAATGGTTTCGCCATCCAACTTGTCCAAGCAATTCATTATATCAAGGTTGAGAACGGAACACGTAATCCTCCCCGATAGCTCAAGTGGCAAGAGCGTCTGTCCGGTGTACAGTAGGTTTGGAGTTCAAGGCTCTCTCGAGGGGATTTTTTTCCTTCTCGATCTCAGTTTGACAGAAAATTATTCGAATGTGACGCTGTTATGGTCGGGTGCTGTACTGTTGCATGAGAGCATCACCGTAGCGCTCCAATTCATTAATGATATAATTGCTTGGACAAGTTGGATGGCAAAACCATTAGAGTCATAGTTTACTAAAAATTATTTTTGGTTGGTGTATGTGGATGTATTTGTGTTTTTCCTTATCATTAGTTCTATCTATTGACGTATCTCGTACTTTAATAGATTTCAATTTAACAGGGCTTAATTTGTTTTTTGCGCTTAAAGAAGAAGTATTGATATGGACGAAAAATCACATATCGAGAAAGCATTTTATGAATTCCTTTTATAAAGTTTAGAATTAAAATACACTATTTCGGGAAAATATCTGTCTCTCTCTCTCTCTCTCTCTCTGTGTGTGTGTATGTGTGTGTGTGTGTGTGTGTGTGTGTGTGTGTGTGTGTGTGTGTGTGTAATCAATTGCATCTTAGGATTACCTTTACTGATCTTGAGCTAACAAGGCTATGTTTTTTCATTCGATTTATATCATGGCTAACAGAAAAATTTTATTCTTATTGATCTGTTTCTTTTAATTTTTATTTTATCGATTTTAGAAATTTGATTTTTTTATAAAATGAATTTTTTCGCTATGAAACGTAGTTTAGAATATTTTACGGTAGAGTATCTCAAATATCATATGATTTCCTATAAAATAAAGTGTTTGGATGAACAAAAAAGATATTCAATAAGGATGTATGTGGGTGTACAAGATTATAGATATATTCTGTGATATCTCAGAATAGAGAAGTTGCATGCAGCGGGATTCAGTCAACTAATACTTTCTATCGCAAGAGTGATATCTATGGAATATTTAAGAATTATAATACCATGAAAAA
>JAPYYV010003428.1:0-20533 GCA_030522625.1 Copidosoma aretas
GAGTCTACCAACGCCATCCTCACATATATTCCAGTTGTTTCCACTGCGGTAGTGCCACCTGAAGACACTGTGCGGGTGCACAAAATTCTCCGGCAGGTCGACCTCCATATCAATTACTCTCATACCAGCCTTGACTTTAAATTGTCGATCGCCGTTGGCGAGGTACACTGGATTCGCATCAAAGCACTCCTCGGTTTCGATGTCATTTGGCAAGTCTAGTGGGCATAGAGAGAATTCGAAGTAGCCTCCGTGATTGGCAGTTAATTCAACTTGGACATTGATTCTCTGCCCCGGGCGGTACCTGCAAGAAATAAATTGTAAAGTTGAATATTCACTATTTGGCAGTAGAGTAAGAATAGTGTCGGAATATCAGTGTCACGGATTCCAGTTGAACTTCAAAAAAATATTTGATTTTGTCAAAACATTTGGAAAATTACATTCATCTCTAGGATTACCCTCTAGCTTGTCTATTCGGTTGTTATAGTTGTACTAATGGGTATATTTTAATGTTTGTGCACGAAAGGTATACAACATTATCACTACAGACCCAAGTCTCAAAACTTTATAACTATCTGTCACCCTAATAATCTTCTTATTATTCATCTTATTACATTAATTAGCGCGTAATTCTTATAACAGAATATCACTGTAACTATCGTTTGATTAAATTAAAATCATCTGCTGATGATGATGATGTATTCATAAGAACTTGGGTGTGATGGTTCAAAAAAAAATGTATATGTTTTAAAAATTTTTATGTTAGTTGGTGAATTTTTAAAACTACAAAATTTAAGCTCTTACTACAGAACATTATTATTTTTATACATCCGTGAAATTGAATAGTAATATTACGTGCTTGTACACATACGCTCATGAAGACGTGGCGTTATGATATGTGCATTCTTAACTATAAATAGAAACCTTTCGACAGATTTTTTTCAAATTAAGTCTGATATTTTACATAATAAATAAAATGACTTATCAAAATTCGATGATGCATAATCACATCGTTAGGGAGAGTTTAGAAGAAAACGTTCAAACGTAATACTATTAGTATATCTGCATAGTGTGCACCTGAATAAAAAAGTTTTCATTACTTTGATTTTGATGCCGTTATTTTTAATTATTTCTTACTTTTTAATCTTTTATATACTACAATGTAATAAGGTTTACATAATTGATCCAAAATAATGGTATTTAAAATTTTTTTAACTCAAAATGATTTTTAATGTTGATTGTACCGCTATAACCCCCTTAAGTAATTCGCAAAATAATTGGTTTAAAGTTTTATAAATAGTACAGTAAGTTTCAATACACGGCACCACTAATGTCAACGATTAGGTCATACAGTGTATTGAAATAATCAATGGAAAATTCGTCAGCTTTGTAACTTTCTAAAATCTTATCTTACCTTTCAACAATCACTCCTGTGCCGTATTTACCACCATTTTCATTGGCTCGTGGTTGAGGTTGTCTCCAATTATCACCGCAGGGTCCGCACTTTCCTCCATTTTGTAGATACTGCACCTATAAAATATACTTAGGTCAGAAAATAAATCAAAGTATGAAAGTTGAAGTTAAAAAAAATGTAATAGGGAATAGGGTAAATGTATCACTACTGATCTTTTTTTTTTTTTTTTTTTATTTTTTTTTTTTTTTATTATTTTTTTATATCATTAAGTATAAAAAGCGGTGTACTCTAATACAGCAAACAAAAATAAGTCAAGTAATCTAAATTCGACATACATATTTTATATATTGTATTTAGGTATGTTGAAATCGTAAATTATATTGTTTTTATGTATTACTAAAAATTTGAATAACGATTGGGTATAGTAAATATTTCTGGTGGATTACCAAGAGTTAAAAAAAAAAAAACCAGGTAAACGAACAAACCGACTCACCCCAGCGCCACCACAATAGTTTTGGTGGTCGTTGTAATTTGCTGGAACGGGGAATTTCTTTCTAAAAGCAGACGATCTACTCACTGGATTTAACAGTCTACCATGAGCATTTACTTGCAAGATATGGAGAAAAGTTAGAAAAACGCAAGCTACAATTACTTTGAAAGTCATTGCTGTGACCGCTTTTTTTACTTAAGGTGTTACAAATAATTATTATTCTGATTTTTTTTTCAGCTACAAACTGACATATGTAAGCGACAATCGACAACTTTTGATGATCGTTGAACTTTGTTTTGAACTTTGTTCACAATTTCAGAACGAATCTGCTTTTATATGATACAGAAATGATGTATCTTGGTTGATAGTATTCATAGTTTCAGAAAACATATCGACGTTTTCTATTATCTCATATGATGACAAAGTACCGTGACGCATTAAATAGATATTGTGTGTGATCAATTGTTTTATTCACACACCACTAGTCTCGACTGTTGAAAGATTATTTTTTTTTCCACTTCTAAATACAGTCAAAACTGAATATTGTCTTAAATTTTATTGATTTACACTAAGAGACAGAAAATTTGTACTAAAAATAAAAAATGTTTAACGTCTCAGCTTGTTTTGAATATACAAGTATATTTTCGATGACTCATATTTGAAAGGATTATATTAACACTAAAGTGTCAGTACTACCTTAGTCAACAAAAATATTTTTACTGATGAAATATAAAAACTGTTAAAAGTTAACTAATAAAGTGGCGTTTAAAATAATTTTTGAGTACTGTATAATCTTTATTTCAGAACAGCACATATTTCTTTAGTATGGCCCACTTTGTGTGGTATTGCACTCAAAGACAATAACTGCGCAAAAAATACTCTCTGTTTTCCAACGTGAAACTAACGTTTTACCAAAAATATATGTGGAAATAGTAGTAAATGTTCGTGGATGATCATTTTAGTGATAATATGTATCTTCGTCATCATTTTTATTTACAGCAATAGCGAGGCGCAAAATCGTTCAATTTTAATGTAGTACCTGAGGAAGACATTAAATTAATAAATTATATGTAAAAGATGACTGTGAATCATACGTTATAGTCGATGGTTAATATACTTAATATACTACTGATATATACAAGTATATGAACAGAAAATAAACCATATATCCTGGTACAAATGCATATGTCTATTGAATAATCGTAATATCGTATGTTGTCGACTGATGGGAGGAACAAGGTGCTCTCTCGACTTTGCGCTGAGAAAGGTACTAACTCGTTTTTGATTTAAAAGGTGCTATCTCGGCGCTACAGAAAAATTGTTGTATCTCGGGTTTGAAAAAACGAATTGATTTTGGATTGGCGAGAAGAAGTAAATGTCTCTGATGTCTCTCAGTGTGCAAAAAACCAGTCGATTATTTATTTGCTGACCCGAGATACAACCATTTTTCTGTGGCGCCGAGATAGCACCTTCCAACTCAAAAACGAGATAGTACCTTTCTCAGCACAAAGTCGAGATAGTACCTTGTCCCTCCCAGGCGACGATATACAAACATCTGTTGGATAGGTAATATCCCAAGATAAATAACATAAAAACATGTACTGAAATCAACTCTACTCGAAGAAATTTTAAAATTTTGCAAAAATAGAGGAATGAAATAGTAAACCAGTAGGGCATTTATTTGCAGTTTAAAAATAGTTCATATCAAAAATGTGGTTTATGTATAAATAATGGTAGACATTTTTAGAAAATGTATGAAAATTATTAATAATGTATACTACAGTGCAATTAAATGAATCCATAAAATTTATTTACATGAGAATGCGTATGTCTTGTACAATAATTAATTCTCTCAGCAGACATTTGGCACGTCAATGGTTTTACCCATTTTGCCAAGGTTTCCAATGTAGTTGTAGATGATCTGAAGACCGACTGTTTGCGTATTTCGAAAAATAAATTTAACCTTTCTACCCATCTTTTATTTCCGCTGTGACGCTCATGCTATTGTGTACTAAAACTTTAATAATGATACTGCTTTTTATCATTATTAAAAACAGTGTTAACCCACATTCATATTTCATACAATAATTCTTCACATGAGTATTAATTTTTCCGACATCACCGTCATGATAGATCATCACAACATTATTACTAACTGGTTCTCGAAGCTGTCGGCCTCCAGTACTTTTTTAAGTACAAATTTTAATCATGCAATACCGTAAAAAAAAATATTTTGTTTTCAATTTATTAAGTGGAGCCATTCTTTTATCAAATTAAAAACACCACAAATTCAATTTAAACATTTCTAAAAGTTCACTTCTCACGTTCAAAAATTATATCCAAAGCTAATATTATCATCTTGATTTTTCAAACTTATACTAACAGCAACAATATTAGCTTTTCTTACTTTACAAGCAAGCCAAGTTTTTAGTGTGAATCATAACACAGTAACAGTTACTTTTATTAATTATAATATTATTTCATAGTTGTGTTACATGTGCGATGAATGTAATGTACAAGCTATACGAAAAGTTTCCGAAAGTTTCAATGTATTTGTCAAGTAGAGTAAGGATTTAATTACAATCCGTGGAAATACGAATATGGTATATAATATACATGTAGATGATTTCTCACATCGGCTACTAATAAAATAGAAGATATTTAATTTCGTAGTAAAATGCATAATTTTTATTCATAAATCGTAATAAATGTCCTAACAAGTCGCTATTGTCACTATTGAATTTCATAATATAGTTTCGGGATATTACTTTAACAAATAGTTGTGCATTCTAGACATGCATTAGACATTCATTGATATCTAGTCAGATAGTACCGACTGCCGACTTACATACATTGTATCGGCTCTTACACCTTTAATATACATCTACTAAGCCATGTACACAACAATAACACTTTCATAGACGAACAACATTTTTTCATCTATACTAATGATTTAGTCAATGATTGACTTGTCATCCTCATAGATTTTGGTGTATACACTCTAAAAATAAACAAATAAATGATGATGTAAATGATTGTTTGGATCGAAACGATGAATTAAAGGTGCTTAATCTTAAACACAATTGATGTACAATTCTATATGTTAAAAATTGTCTGTACAAAACAACGGAGGAATTCAACGTATGGTTATGTCAGCACAGCCACGAAAGAACTCCTGGTTACCACAGCCTTGTTGATCAGTGCCGTCCTCGCAGAATCCCCAATTGTTTCCACAGTTGTAGTGCCACCTCAAAACGCAGTGAGGGCATTTAAAATTTGGAGGCAGCACAGCTTGGATTTTAACATCTCCTATAAGTTCTTCCCATACTTTGTAACGTAGATCGCCGTTTGCGAGGTACAGGGGATGTGCGGCAAAACACTCCTCGGTCTCGATGTCTTTGGCCGAGTTGAGCGGGCACAGGGAGAATTCGAAGTAGCCCAGGTGATTGACGTCTAATGCGACTGTGATTTCAAAAGGCTGGCCCCGACGATAGCTGTGGGGATAATATTGATCATGTGCTTAGATCATTTCGATGCCTATATGAGAGAAATATTATCCAAATTCAGAAAAGAAAATTCTATTTTTTAAATCAATAAAGGTTTTTTTCATATAAAACCAATGTTTTATTTTCAAGTTATCAACGATTATTTGTATATTTGAAGATTAAGAACATCAGAATAGAATATTATTTCGCGAAGAGTTGGTTATCATGTGACTGAAGCCTTTTCATTTGTTTTTTACTTGGCTGACCTTAAATTCGTTGCTTGCTTGCAGTGAAAAAATCAAGGTTTTTTGGACATTAGTATTGTATGAAAAACTAATCAAACAAAAATCTACTACAACGAAGTAATGTTAGCCTGTCATCTTAAGGAATAATGGGATGAATATGTTGTCCTAGAAGTTGATATATAAATAAGGTTGTTTCGTTCTATGCGTTGTAATAGAAACTACATTGAAGCTTATCTGTTTCCGTTATTGCATGGCATAATAACTAATTATATTGAGACACTAACTATGCTACCTGTTTAACCTGGGTTACTTCACTCATGTCACAATAAGACATACATTAACAATAAACGACTGTATAAGGATAAACGAATACAAAAATTATATTAAAGTGATGGTTCGAGTAACGAGTATGTGTAAAGCACATCTGGCATAAAAGAACATGAGTTGATGAGTGGACATGTTGTTCAATTGTTTTGATATACAATAAATTAAGCAACGCAGTCTTTAAAATATTGTATTATTTTAAGTCATTTTTTTTTTTGTAATTTTAAGAGAATTTAATGAACTTATTAAAAAATATGAATATAAAATTGCATATCAGTTGGCCACATGGTTTTTAAAATATTGCCTCAATGGTAACACTACTAGAAACACGAAATAAGAAAGTGCAGTTTCCAGTAAAAAACATTACTGTTTTTGTTCAATGCGTTCAATTAAAGCATTGATCAATTTGGGCGAGTGATATGAAATTTCATCAATAACATTTTTTTGGGGTTAACTTAAACTTACCGACTGACAATCATTCCTTGGCCGTATTTACCACCATTTTCGTTATCTCTTGGTCGAGATTTTGACCAATCATCGCCACAAGGTCCGCAGTTACCTTTATTTTTCTCATAATGTACCTATAATACATAAAAATTGAATATGAAATAATAACACAATAAAGTCTCTTATTTTTTTAAATTTATACATGTTGATTGGTCGAGAAGAAGTGTTTGCATTTGCTTATTTGAAGAAACTGTCAGGGGTAGTAAAAAAAAACTCACCGCAAAACCTCCACAGAAAAGTTCGTTGTCGCCAAAATTTTCTGTAACATTGAATCCTTTTCTCCAAGCAGATGATCTATTTACTGGGTCCATAAGTCTGCCATGAGCATTGACTTGCAATGTATGGAAAAAAGTTAGAAAAATACACGAAAAAATTACTTGAAGAGCCATCACTACAATATATTATTATTTTGAACTGCTACCAAATTTTTATCTCTACTCTTTATGTTAAAAAAAAAGCAACAAACTAAATTGTCGATCGCAAAGAATGACATTTCAAAGGGTGGTAAATCGTTTGTTTACGAGCCAGCTTTTATAACATAAATCTTCCAATTTGTAGTGTTTGCACTTTCCAAAAATGAACTGATATTTCTTTCATAATCCTCTTATCTGGTGACAAAGCAAACGATTACTTAAGCCTGAATTGTGAATTGAAGAAATAATATTTTGAATAAAACATTCATGTGGCTTTACACTGCTTCTATTGCGTATGTATTTCTCAAAAATAGTTCACGATGCAAACAAAATTCAAACTAAATATCTTCATTAATGTTTGTTTTACGAGTGTATATGGTGTAACAGCGCGGTGTCTCAGTCCATTGTGAGATCCAAGACCATCAAACAACCAGTACTAGTATTTAAAGTTTCCAGATTATTTTAATTATTTATTGATTCAAATTATATATTTTCAAACAAAAAAGTTATTCCTTATGAGCCCATATGACGTATTTACTTATGTTAAATAATACACAGGAAATAGAAAAATATAATTAAATGGAATAAGCACTAAAAGTTTTAGTGCTTATATTCCTGGTTTTTAAACTTGTGTACTTTTATTTAAAACGTTAAAAGTAAATTTCCTGAAAAGAGGTATACGCTTGTTCATTTTGAATATCATTATGTGGCTTAATTTGGACAAGCATACAATACAAGTTCAAAATTGTTCAAGTGAATGAAATACTTTTGGCAATTATAAGTTATTTAGACGTGAAAGTCTAATTTCAGAGCCACACTTAGTTTTTTTTTTCAATTTTTTTGAATTTTATAATTTTTGTATTTTACTTATTACTTATACATAAAAAAATGTAACTGCAGTAAGTATTGTTACTAGCATAGTATGGAATGAATTTTATATAATATATTTTCGATACGTATCTGTCAAGGTATCTGTTGCATCTTAAATGTTGCTTTTGGAATATCCAGCGGATTCTAGATGTTTTAAAACTTTTTTTTAATTTTTAATACAAATTATTTTTTTCAACTTTTGATCATCAGATTTCATAATTTTTTAAAACGTTCATAAAACATTCGGTGCAATACAAGGCATGATGATGAATATCTGCAATTAATACCTTAAAGTTACAAATATCAAGGAATTCAATTTCAGTTCATTAACTCCTTAACTAATTTAGTTTATTAACTGACAAAAATATGGACAATCACCGGTGAAATGTGTTCGAATCATCAATTATTTTTCGAAGACTTTCATCATTTTCTATGATTCACGTAATCTTGAAAATCACACGTACCAAGTGGCTAGCATATTCATCAGACACTGACTTACAAAGCTTATGACAGGAAATATATCAATGTGAGACCAGTACGAGGTCAATTGGAGGAAACGCATCGGCAATCACGTATATTCAAGAAGACAATTTACTTAAAATTGTTCAGGCAGTATGTAAATGATATTTACTATGTAATTCACAAAAAATTTTATTTACTCCGTGAATACATGACGTACAGTAACACATAAAATAAATTTATTTTAAAAAACCGATTGCTAAAAAAACTGAACAGTCAAAAACGAGCCCTACAAAAATTAATATTTAAATGTAATATTCTCTGCATTAGTTTTATGACCTTAATATATCGCACATTATCATAGTAATTATCTTTCGCCTCATCATCAAGGCTGAAATCTGTGTCCTCGTCTATGGTAGATTAGATCATAATATTAATACAGATACTATTATATTTAAACGCAAGGTATTTGTTGAGGTTGTTTTTGAACTTTGAATTTTTCTAGCAGTAGCGATTTTTTTTAACAATTCATTTTTATTTTTCACTTTTTAGTTTTCTCCTTTTAATTCGTTTTTTTTTTATTTTACGGATGTTTCGAGATACTATATGCTGTTGTCATTGGCTCATAAGAAATAGACTCAGATTTTTAGATGATCCAACACTTACACAGCAGTGGAGACCGATATTTTACATTGTAATATTATTTGATTTTCTTCCCCCGAACAATGGTAAAACTGATAGAAGCTAGTGAAGAATAACTAAAATAAAAGAATGCACTCATGAGTGTTTATACAGTACGATATTCAATAAAATTCGTAGCAGCTGTAGTTAACAGAAAAATTGATAACAAATTCAGCGTTGTCTTCTTAATCAATATGCACCAAAGAAACGGACATACAGTCATGCACACATGCATAGGTACACTTACATAAGTGCGTATATATACACGAAAAAAATATAACCCTCTTTTTGACGGAGCCCGTAAAATATAAAAATACTAAAATTATGTTATTTAACTATCGTTTATTTACAAAAAATATATATTTATTTTTGTATTTGATTATTTGAATTATCTTTTGCTAGGCTTCAAAATTAAGAAACAGTGGAGAAATACATTAATTTACTTCATCAATACCGTAACGATTTCAGAATGAACTCTTAAGTATCAGTGTTACATCGGGTAAAGCAAAAGTACCATTGGGTGCACGGAATAAAATTGATCACAACATAACAACTTAAGTTTTTATTGATACAGCTAGCTCACACAGATTGATTTACATAATACTTATGGTACGGGTAACAAATTTGAGATGTTTATCAGTTCTACAAAATTATGGAGCAAAATAAAACGACTGCATTTTGTACGATTATGATATCACTATGAGGTAAAGTACCCAGTACTTGGACACTTTTGGACATGAAAAGATTCATATACGAAATTATAAAAAATAACCTAAAAAAGGGGTTAAAAAACGTTTCATGTATTGATCTATATTATTTTCTATTGATTACAAAAAAAGATTGCGAATTATTAAGTCGATAAATAAGAAAAAACTACATTCCAAAGTTGATTTGCTGGGGGTCGACGCTCGATTTAGGACCAGTAGTTGGACATCCATGTAAAGTAAATAGTCCAAGCACTGGGAATAGGACAAATCTATATGGAACCTATAAATTGGACAGCAGTTTTGCATGTCTTGAGCTGAGAAATATAAATAGTTTTTAAAGAAAGCATCTTAACGTTACTTCAACGATATTCTAACATTATTTTTATTTAAAAATAGATACTTAAACGTAATACTTTCGTCGATTAATATTAAAATTCAGAATTTTTCAAGTGTCCAAATACTGGGTACGTAAAAAAACTAATGGAACCTATATCTAGACAGCAGTTTAGCACGCCTCGAGCCGATAAATATTTTTTGTTTGAAGATCAGACAAGTTATCATTATAATTTATGATATGCTGAATTCTTAGGTATCTAAAGATTGCAAATAAATTTTGTTGTCACTTTTTGTTCTAGTTCTATTTCGAAAATATAACTTGTTCAACTACTGGTTTCATTTTCAGTCTTGTCCAAGTACTGGGTACTTTACCTTAATCCTGATCTTAATTTTCTATGATTTTAAAATTCAGAGTTCTATACTTTCACTTGATTGCAATTTAGATACTTATTAATCTAACAAATGTAATATTTCTATTATAAGACTAGTAAGTTTGTGTATAATTTAAAAAATCAAACATTCTTAAATTGTGAGATGCTGTACGTATTTTTTGCATGAAGATCGTCATTGATATATATGTAAACGACTGCCGAAGATATAAAAATACAACAAAATAGAACAAAAGAAACACGATCAATTGCAATAGCCAACAGTATCCACTCTAGTCGTTTAGCCTGATCTGATTGCGAAATAATATTTTGTTGATCACTGTTATTGTCTGGAACACTCAAAATAGTTGATTGACAACCAATGGATTCTTGAATCTCCGCAAATTTTAGAGATTCGATCTGAAAAAAATGGAAATTGCCAATCTAAAAACTGACTAATTTATAGTGTGAATGTTCTTATTAATTGATTACTTTGAACTAAACACACGTAAAAGTATTTTACTTAAAAAAAAAAGTATTAATTTGTCATCGATTTTTATTTTTATTGATTATGTGACTGAAGGACAGGTTCTCAAAATTTGTACTCTGCAAGATTTATGTTATTTCCGTTAAAAGAAATACAAATAAAAATAACATTACCCTCAGGCCATTAAATCGAATAAGACATGATTTTCACTTTGTTTCTAAGATAAAGAACACAAAAAAATCAATTTTAAATATGTAAATGCAGAGTTGTTTTCTTTGCTACCGCCCTGAATATTTGTAACGTATGTAAAATCATTGAGTATTGAGTATGAATCTGTACAACACGTGGTAAAATTTATCAAAAATATAACTCTTTTCAATACATCAATGCATACATCACCAAAACAAAAAGTTTAATCATGACATTAACAATTTCTTGAGCAGGAAATCTTTTTTTTAATTTATTAGTTTTATGTGTAATACTCTGCCTGTAATTAACATAAAATGAAAAAATGAGATGCAGTAAAATTGGAAAAATTTTCGCCATTTAGAACTTAAGATTAATATAAAAAAAGAACAATATTTAATGAAAAAACATTGATACTTAAGTTTTTAACTTTTGTACTTGACGTTTTGTCCTGAAAAATGAAATAAAAAAGTTTGATACTGTTAAACCATGTTTTAGTTGATCAAAAATGATCAATGTAGTTTTTAAAATTTACAGTTTTTGTATTTATTCAAGCAAACAGTTGTTAGAAATTTTTCGTGCAGGCAAATTTTCTTCTGGTTAAACTAATCCTTAACATTTTGAGATTAAAGGCACCGAATTTAAAGTATACATATATATTAGAAAAAAATTATGAAGCTATATTGGATGTCTGACTGCATGCATGCACACTGACAGAAGAGTCTCATAAAAGTAACGAGTTGTTTGTAAGTTACTGTAAATATTTTGTGTATTAATGGACGATTATAATGCATTTTTTTATATCTTTACTTTTCAACTCTCCACTTACAATAAAAAAGCATATAAAAATGGTACATGGCGTTTTCGACCTGTGGTATGACAATCTCTCAATGGAAAATTCGATTTTTATTGCTGAATCACATAAAAAGTAGACAAATAAAAAATCTCAAAAAATTCAGACTTGCTGCTGAATTAGAAAAATCAATGCATTATTTTAAGTAAAGTTATCCGTTGAAGGAACCACCTTAATAACAGAGTTAGTCCATTGATAACATTTTGGAAAATTGCATGATTTCATATTATTTTTCTTTAGCTTATTGGAAGGGAGTCCGAAAAAAGATATAACTAATATCTTGGAAGTGATATCAACATAAGAACAAATTTTTGACGAAATGACCTGAAATAATTCAAATAAACAAACAAAATACAAAACCTACTACGGCTAATTTCAGTTTTAATGTTAATTTTTCTCAACTAATAAATCATTAAAATTTTTGCTAAACACAATTTTTTTTTGGAAAATCATGATTTCATAAAAGTGTTTTTTGATAAAATTTTCCAAAGCAAGTTATAAATAAGATCTAAGTTTTGTCTTTATGGAATTAAATTTACTGTACAACTGACAATATTTTTTTGAATGTACAAAAATTTTGGGTATGTATCATATTTATGTTTGAAACCGATACTACTTTTTCACTCTACATAAATACCCTGTACATAACTAACCTTCAAAATATTTTTTCTAAGCTGTTTTTTAGGCAATTCATTGATTTAAAATTTTAGGTTGGATTAAATTAAATATACCTCATGAATGACATGTCTTAGTCCTAGATATTTTCCGACTTTTCCGAGCAAAAGTAATCTCACTCTCCGTGGAATCGATACATCGTAGGGATTGGTGGTAGTGTGGATAACGAATCCGCAAATTAAAATTGAAACCGTCATTTGGCAAAGACATACACTGAAGAATTTAACTAAGGTATAGATAGTAAATCAATATTAAAATAAAAATAATGTTTCTATAATATAAATCTACATAGTAAAATACAAAAGAATAACGTTAGATTTTTTTGCGAGACCAAGTTTGGGCGACCGGGACACAATACTAACCTTCCTTTACCAAAATTACACGGTCGTTGTATATCTATATTGATGTTTCGGACGACCCGCGGTCGCCCAGTCTTGGTCTCGCGATCAAATCTAATGCATGAACTGTGAATTCATCTCATGGCGCTAAATACGAATTGAAAGCCTCATTTGTAATGAAATTCATTATTTTAGGGTAAACTACTGCTTATGGGTGCATTTACCGTTTGAAAAATACAGTGACGTTATACAGCGATCACAGCTTTGGATTCGTGTTCAGCAGCTCAAAATATAAATTATGCGTTTAGTGTCATTCTTGTATGTATTATACTTTATTGTGGTCCTGTATAATTTAAGTGTTAAAAAATAATACCTATAAGGGGTATACTGCCCGGTCTTGCTGGAACGCTGTACCCAAAGTACAATAAGAACAGTATATCAATAAATACAGCACAAATAATAAAAATGAGTTTCGTCTCACTTTGTGGTCTCATCCAAAAGTTAGTTAATACTAGGAATACTAATGCTAAAAACATCGAGACATCATATATTTATGATACTGTTCAATCAATGGAGTAAAGTATCTTGAACTAAATTAATTTGGCATCAGAAAGAAAAATTTTAATAATGATTCAAAATATAATGAAATAATGTAAAATTATCTACTGCGTAAAAAATTAATAAAACCTTCATTCATCTTATGAAATAAGTGAACAATTTTTATCTCAACGTACGAATACACGCCACAAAAATCACGTGGTAAAATAAATTTGAACTTCTGGTCAACTTGATCTCGTAGGATACAGCAGGATAGCTAACAGTATTAGTACAGCAGATATCGGTATCTTGCGTCTGGTGTGCCGATATATTTTTTACCACCCATTCCCCTGGAGTGTAATTTTCCATCTGTAAAAAATTGTACACAACCATTTAGTGGTATTATTTTGAAATAATTCATAACATTACTGAACATTTTTATTAACTATCACAAAATATTAATAGTGCTATAATGCTTTTAATATATAAATAAAAACTTTAAAATTGTACGAACGTAATATCCATCGTCGAGCAACTCAATCTCGATTTCATCTCCGTTGTGAGTCCAAGATACTAAATCTAACCAACACACATTTGTTTCAAATGGCCACAATTCAAGATTGAGTTTGCAGAAACTGCGAAGTACAGTTGGCGCGACCCACTTGACTGAACCTTTTTCACTGACGATACATTGTCTACTTTCGTAATTGTCTACTCCGTACATGGCACTGTTAAGAAAAATATTTATTCGATAAAAGAGAACATAATCTACGAGAAAGAATATTACAATGTTTTTCTAAAGTTGATACATAATACTGGTGCTATAGAAAATTTATAATTATTTCATCGAAAGTTTTTTAAAAACTGCAGAAGAAAAGTATGTCAAGTATTTTTTTTTTTATTATATTATACGAAAAGTTTGGAAAATGTGAGACTAAAATATTGTACACAACGTGTTTGGTAGATATATATATATATATATATATATATATATATATAAGCCTCCTGTAGAGGTACGTTTCAAAGTTTTCATAAGAATTAATTTAAAATTTTTCACAGTACCGATATTATGTATAGTCTTTGTATAGTATTTACAAAAACTACATCATGTATTTCCACGTGAAAACTCATGTGGATTCAGTAAATCTTTATCATGTTGATTGATGTGTATAAGTTAATTTTAAAAATTTTTTTGTACCCGCTATAATTTAGACAAATTTAAGTATAAAAAAGAAGTATGAATGAACTATGTATCAATACCGTGGACATTCTCCGACGAAAAACAAAATACTGGATGTCTTCATGATTCCCCAAAAAACATTCTGCTTCAAAATTTAAAAAAAGAAACATTATCTTACAGAAAAACCTTTTTTCGTAATTTTTAGAATGAAACACTTTTAGTGCACTTCATATTTCTAAATTTAGCAACAAAAATTCAATTAAGAAACATTTCGCTAGTACGTAGAACATAAAATAGCAAAATTTTCTCACTTTATTTATTTCCAATGTAAAACATCAACGATTATTTATTTTCTCGACGTTTCATACATTCTCATGATGTTATACATAAGATAGTTGTTGCCTTTTTTTCGAAGTTGTTTTATAATAAAATTAATATTCTTTAATCATCGCATACCAAACAATTACATAATTTGTCAGAGTGAATATTTCTTTGGATAAGAATTTCAAAGTGTAATGTTCTTCATCGAAAAAATTCAGAATTTAATATATTTCGTTTAGTATGTAGTCAGGGAATATTGATACGTCATACTTTTTGTCAGGAAATTCCAGTACGTCATATTTTTCGTCTATATCGTCGATAAATACATGGTTACAATATCTTTTGTGTATGTACATGTGAAGTACACAAAGATTTTTCTATCTCTATTTTTTGAAATACCCATGTGTTCACATAATTAAGTTCAACGTTCTTTTTCGAATTTGTACTATACTGTACACTGTCATAATATCGAAAATTTATTTAATTGTAGTGCATTCTTCATTTTCATTACTACGCTTATCGAAATTCATTCATCCTTCATGACAACCAGAAACACAATTATTTTGTTTGTCCACAAAAAATCTAACCCTACCTGTTATAGAGAACCAAGTCAGGCTGCCAAATTTCGTGTGCACTGACGGTTATTGTGTCGACGCCGCCGTAATCATCGGGCTTCCACTTGAGCTTTTCGTCCTCCCAACACTGAAAAGGATTTCACATTTTTCCAGGCTTAAATAATAAGGTTGTTGCTTTCTAAAATCGAGCATTACGCATTAAGAATTTTTCAACTTTACCATGTGGACCCACGCGTTGATGCTTAGGATACTTTTTCTGCTGTCCTGCTCGATATAAGTACAATCAATTCATCATTTACGTACAAATTGACGGATTATTAAAACTTACAAGCTCAACTTGCATAATACTCAAGAGTAGCGTCACCGTTGTGGTATTGTAATGCTGAGTAGGTCTTGAGAATTTGTCGTAATTCAGGAGAAGATTTTGACGCAATCGATCGACCCACGTCTCGGTCCATAGAGGTAGCTCTTGAAATACAATATTGAATACAAAATTATTTCCTGGTTGGAATGGTAAATTGCTTTCATTTATTCACTCGGATAAAAATCCAATAAATGTTTGGTACCATCGTCCCATAAGATGGTTTATTAGAGCTCAACATATATATTTAAACAGTTTTAAGACATAAATTTTGGATGAACTAAATATTTATTAAAAGTTCTTTCGAATAAATATTTGTTTGGCATACATAAATAATCGTAATGGACGATTGTACCAAACATATGATTAAACTCAATTTTGTTTTCTCTGTGTAGTGTTGATATTTGCATCCAGCTTTAAATCATTCTAACTGCGCGATGTCATAGTAGACATAAGTACGTAGATTGTGTAATTTTTCGGAACACGTAGTTGTTGTGATGTTCAATTTGGGATAAGAAAGAAACGATTCTCCTCAAAGATAACGATTTTACGCTGAAATTTGCGTAATGCTATTGTCGCGGTTCTTCACTCCTACCAATAAATTTACAATATTAACTCTTCGAAAGTATCAACAACATCATCGTCTCAAGATTTTACTTGTTTATAGATGGATTGTTATCGTGATTAGCATGATTGTTATGACCCGCAAGATTTAGCCGAAAAATTTTACGAAAACAAATCTCTTCTGTTCGCTCAGGTACATACTTGAAAACAATCAACCCACATCGCGACGACATCCATCTATATACACGTACGTTCGACGACGGGGTCAAGTGAACGAGATGATTGAGTGGATAAACGATGCGCTAATGTTTGAGGCGACAGTTTCGTGCCCGGCAGCCGCATAACCTTCATCCCACTTTTTTTCTCTCGCATCGCGAAACATTCGGGGCGACGTGTCACAGCAAAGGTATACAATAGATAAACAAATACATTCGCACATCCGAGTTTAACACCCTGTTCTAGAAGTAAGATGATGCGTGTACAGAAGATTTTCCGCTTATCGGTTCTCCGTGGAGAGCAGATACATGTACGCTGATTTGTTTATCAACTCGAAATACCACTCACTTTGATTTCTCGATAACGTCGCGTTGGCCGGAGCCGATGTGGCTATTGTTTGCGTGAACAAAGTCAGATGTAGTAATAATAATGATAGTAATAATAATAGACGCTGGATCATTGTGGTGAGCACACGAGTGCGGACGCTCGGATCCACGGGACACTGTGCACTAGCGGACACGGCCAATTCTCCACTTCTGTTTTCCCGTCCCTCGCTCGCGCCGCGCTCGACGGAGCACTCTGAGCCTTTTGTCAGTTCAACTTGCATGGGCCGGATAATTCGGCGGACCCTTTTTTTTTCATTAGATTCGAGCTGATCGATATATTTTTGTACTTTACGGTGCCATACCGATCTTTATATTAAAAAAAAAAATGTTCTTTTATCAACCGAGTGGACTCGATGCTTGAGCATGGATATGCAGCTTTATTTTTTTGGATGCGCCTTTTATGGTCCGCCATCGATGTACGTATTTCGGTGCGATATACTAAATAGCTGAGAACGTTAATCCGAATTTTTACGAATTTTAAAATTTTATATTGACGTTGACTAAGTAAATCAGTCAAAACACCCAACACATGGCAATCAGACATACACTGCATATAACACATGGATAACATGACTGAGTTATTATTGAAATCGTATATAAAAATCATTGGTATTGACGTATATAATTTTACGTGCATAATTTACGTAAGGGTTTTTACTTTAATTTTTAACCCCCTCCTCCCCTCATGTAAGGAACCATAAGATTGTCTGCACCTCCCTTCCTTCTCACGTTATCTTACGTAAGGATTTATTATATTGAAATTCTTAAGATATTACAATTGATTTTTTTTTATTTTTTTTTTATTCTTCTAATGCTAAATTTAATTTATTACACTTAATATTTGTACAGACAAATTATACAAATCTAATACTACTATAAATAGTGGTGACTAGTGCAACTAAATTATGTTATAATAAATACAATTAGAAATAATCAGCTGAGAGTAACCACCGCACGTTAGCCGCTTTCGTCGATGTATTGTTTCGGTGAAAGAATCGAAGAACAGAATTTTATACAAGGCTTACGTAAGATATTTTAATACCCCTCCTTCCCTCACGTAAGAAAGAGTTAGAAAGTACGATATCCCCACCCTCCCCTCAAATCCTTACATAAATTATGCACGTCCCCTTTGTCGTGCGTTTACTTATTTCGTTTCAGTGTACCTATCAAGTGTATGGTTTTTATTATAAACGTCATTTAATCGGCAAAGTTGACTGTTTTGACCTCGGTTTCAACATCATGAAAATCGATTATTTTCTACAATCGCATGACTATTCACAGCTGAACACTTTGTTTGTAGGTAAGTGTATTTATGTGTAAGATCACCTACAAATTATTTGTGATCAAGCTTTACTTACTCTGCCAAACTTTTATCTGCGATTGATTGGTTATCACTATCATATTTTTTCAAATAAGTAGAAATCTAAGCAGTGTATGATGTATGTACCTAACGGTATATCAAGCGCACGGTACAGGCCCCTGGTGCTTGCGCGGTCTCACGAGCTGGAGGGCTGGCGTATCTCGTACACGTAGGCACATGGTGTTTGCGCGGTAGCCTTTATCTGAGGGCTGGCATGTTCCATGTGCCGTGCGCAGAGTACGGATATGTAACCCAGTGTAAGTGATGGCACGGTCACACGATCGTGAGGGCTGGTGTGTCTCGTTCACGAGCACGTTGTGCTTATGCGGTCACCTTCATCTGAGGGCTGGCATGTTCCATATGGCGTGCGCAGCGTACGGATATGTAACCCAGTGTAAGTGTATTCTTTGCCTAACGAGTCGTTTCAATCATTATACGGTAATCAGAAATCATAGGTATTAAGGTTACATATCATGGACCGTATTTATTGACTCGTTGGGGAATGAATACACTTTCGCAGGGTATACCTCTATAAACTGCCAAATAATTTTTCTATGATTTTGATTTCTCATGATTTTTTTGGACTTTTTTTTCTCTTTGAAACATTTCAATTATAAAATTGGCTTGATTGTTTTGTTATTACATTTTTGAGATCTAATGGCATGTTTCTAAATTCGTCGTACCTTATTTTTGTTCATACAGATAAACGTATTGACGATGCCACTTTTTTTACATTAACCGTAAGAGACATGTATGAAATTGTAAAAGAGTTCCCAACGGATTTACTACAGTTCATAGCTGACTATAGTTATGTAAAAGGGACGTTACTGGACAAAACATAAGAACTTGAAAATTCGACCATAGAAATCATTGAAAATAACATTTTTGAAAAAAATAGGGCAGTCTCTTCAAGTCAAGGTATATGGGTTTTAAAAATCTTATTAATTAGAAAATTAAATTTTGACGCATTGTACAGATGAATAAAAACTTTTCTTAAATATTTAAATGATTTCGAAAGATTTGTGTTAACATTATATTTTTATATACGTATTGGAATCGTACATGAGTTCATGTTTGTAGAATATGATCTTTATCGCTTATCAAACAGTTCACTGGGTGGACGAATCGTTTTAGGAAATTATAAAAAAAAAAAGATCCTTGACCACTGGAGACTAAAAGACATAATTATTCTTAATAAATTGGAAAGTCATGACTTTAAGTGAGTTAAGTCATTTTTAATCATTTTCTACTATTTCATAACTTGTTAATAAAACTGCTTTTTATGTACGCTTTATTTATTTTACACTTACATTCGTTTTTTTAAATCTATATTCACTTACGTAAAAATATTAAAATATGTCGTATTTTTTTCATTTTTAGAATGGAGGCAAGCGAATTTTTTCGAATTAGAGAAGAAATAGTTGAACTATTTTGCACAGAGGACCGTACGTATTTATTCAGTCCTAGTCATACAGATGTCAGTACAAAAAAAAGCGTCAGCACGGCTGGAATTTTATGTAATCATTACAAATTCGTGAGAAATGAACTAAAATTAGCCGGTATTGTTTCTAACGTGCCCGTAAGAAAAAGATCAACAACTGAAGAAATATCAGGTAAAACTACTGTTAACTGCTTTTGAGCTATATATTTACACAAATTATTTCAATATCTACTATTTTTTAGTTCTTACTAAATGCCCTCGACTAAATAATTCAAGTAATACATCTTCAGTGTCAGAAATTTTAAAGGATTGGGAGGAAACTTTCGATGAGAGACGGGAGTTTTTATTAAATGCAAGAGGAAAATATAGTTTACTATCTTTAACTCTGTATTTTGACACTTTTTCTTGCATCAATCCACCTCTTGGAACTTCTCTTGTATGTTTTATATGGACTAAATATCCTTCTTAGTACCTTCCTGTACTACCCAGATGACGCCACAGTTGAGAGCTTGCCACTGAAAAGCGAGATTTAAAAACGGGCTCCCACTATAGCCCACTCGGTTTGCTCTCCCTCTACTACCTTCATTTAGTTCAGGGATAGCAAAAAACTGGGAGGGGATATACAATCGAAATGAAGGATATCAGGGTGGGAAAAAGATATCTTCGAACAAGTCACTCATATAATTATGATTGAACTTCACTAAAAAGTTCGTTTAATCATCAATTATACTTCGTTTCCTTGTTCGAAGATATTTAC